>JBCEWB010138613.1:0-11001 GCA_039654565.1 Peronia peronii | reverse complement strand
AAACTTTTTAAACACATTTTAGGTGTACAACTAATATTGTATCACTGGGCCAGATTTCATGATTCTGTGATAGAAAATAATGACATAAATGCAACTCCAATATTGTCCTGTGTTTTGGTGCCGTTGTGCCTCTATATAAGCTTTACTGAAAAAAAGCCCCAAAACCCCCCTACCTGGTCGATGAAAATCATCCATAACTTTGTTAATTTTTGTCCTATTTTCAAAATTCAAAAAGTCTTTGTTAAAAAGAGCTTGACATGACTAAATACTTTACAGGTGTCTACTTTTAATATTGCAATTAAGTTTGGCATTGCTACATTTTGTACTGAAAAAAGGTTTTTCAAAATGTACAACTGACCAAGTGAATTTGATGGTTTTTGGTCAATTACAGGCTTATGAAAGATGAAAATTTCCTCCTATGAAGAATGTAAGATTGAAAATTTGCTTTTCATTGAGAAACATATACAATGGAACCTGCGAGAAGTCAACTTGCTAAAGTAAATTCTCGGTTAAAGTCAACCTGTTCCAACGGTCCTGTTTTTTCCCCGTAATATTTCATTAGTCTGGTTTCTGATAATGGCAACACCTTCAAAGGTGATCTCGCTTAAAGTCAACTCCAAATGACCCACGCTGGCCAACTGACAGCGGTAACTTGTGAAGACAAAGGAAAAAAAAGTCAGACATAGGGAGAGAGAGATGACTTGTTTTGACACATTTTAGCCCGTGGGCCTATCGTAAAGATGCTTGACTCTCTTCACCTGTCTCATGTTGATGGGGATAAACAAACACACACCCACACAGCAGTTCCTTCTCATCTGTGCTGGGGAGCATGCAACTGATCAGTGACCGCCCTGATACACACACTACTCCGAGTGGCACACAGTTCCACGCTTGACTCCCTTCTCTTGCCTCACATTGTGCAAAAAATACACAAACGCCTACCCATAATCGGTTCTCTTTGCCCAATTTGTTCTCTCTCTCTCTCTCTCTCTCTCACACACACACACACACACACACACACACACCACACACACACAGCACATACATACACACACACACAGTGCAGACAGATATTTGCACCGGATTTCAGTCACATCTCTAGATCACATTCATTCCTGCATTCTGCGCTCGCCATGAGTAGCCAAACTATTACTATTAATAACTTTTATCTTCAACTATGTGATCAGAATATCTGAGAAAAAGTACGCTCTCAATCTGGATACAAAGTTGAAACTTCTTGAAGATGTTGACTCAAGGCAAATACTTCTAGTATTAGCTTAGAGTTAGAGGGGGAAGCTCTGCTCGTTTTTTTTTGTTTTTTTTTGTAAGGATAAGGGGCGTAGATAATAAATACACAACACACATTTTGACTCCATGTGCCTACCAGAGATTGTGTCTCCTGAAAGCGGATTAATGTCAACCTTGCTTAAAGTCAACACTTTTCTCGGTCCCGAGAGGTTGACTTTAAGTGAATTCCACTGTAGTGCTTATTTCCTAAATCACACAAAAGCATGGGCTTGCCCTGAGATGAAAAAAGCCATAATATACACTAAATGCCATTTTTCCCACCCAGATGCCATCAAATGCACCAGAGGGAAAATACAGATTGCGAGTAGAAGGAAGAATAGAAGACACTGACAGTGGTAACATTTGGCAAAATGAGACTGATATTGAATTCAGCACCAAGCAGGCATCGCTCTTCCTGCAGATGAGTCGACCAATTTATAGGCAGGGCCAGAGAGGTGAGAATGCAATCTAAATAATAATGATTTATGGATCTTTCCGCTTTACTCTAGATAAACTTCCCAAGAATGGGAGGAGTGGTTTCAGTGACAAACTAGCCAAGAAAGTGGCTGTTGATGTTGTTGTTGTAATACTGGCAAAGACTGATTATAACTGAAAATCATAGGCTGTAACCCACAAGGTAACTGAATGGAGTAAAAACATAAATGGGAGATCATTTAAGACAGTGACAGACAATTTTGAATGTCTTTGAAAGATAATGGCAGCATAGAAAATTAAGAGAGTATTATGGGTGTTAGAATTAATGGCATAGTTTTTATGTATGGTTATCATGAATTCGATATAGGCAGCCACTTCATTATTGAAAATGTGCTAGAATCATTTTCAATCATCCGGTGCCCTCTTATTTTGACATTTCTGTTAAAAAGAAAAGGAGTGGGAAGAGGGAAGGGGTCAGTGATTTTAGTGAGTAATGGTAAGACTAGTATCATTCATAAGACAGACTGATGTTTCTACAATTTCTGCTTATGAAATGGTGTGATACTTAGTAAGCTAACTGTCCTCACAAAGGGAAATCAAATCTGTTTTTATTTTATTTTTTTTTTCCCAGTGCACTTCCGTATCGTCCCCATCTTACCAAACATGATGCCAAAATATGGAAGCATGATCATTTACGTTGACGTAAGTTGCTTTGAATATATTTGTAGGACAGGAATATTTTGGCTACTTAAGTGGACTATCATGTGGAGGCAGCTGAGCTATCCTAGGGAAAGTACTTTGGCTGGGTTGTGATATTATTGTGTAAGACTAAACATGCAGCTCTCATAGGGCACACAGATTATCATAATTGTTAAAAGTGCATTTGTATATATTCATCTTATGAGATACGATCAAATTTTCTAATGGGGCTATTAGTGAACCATTAATAATGTACACTGATGAATAGCTCGGGGTTTCTTTTTATCAAATGTTTTATTTAAATGGACGTTTCTTGATTGTTTTATTTTTGTTGTTGTTGTAATATATCCAGCTGAGATGAGAACCAGATTTTCCAGAAGTAGAGTATACCACTGATGTCATACACTCAAATGGCTTGGGGTTTCTATTTCTTATTATATGTTTGTAATGGGCATTTCTTGATACTTTTTTTCTCATAAAGGATCCAACTGGTTATCCAGTAAGAAGATGGCAAGGACTACAGACCAATGCTGGAGGTAAATTACATAATGGGCTGACTTGTTTTTTTTTTGACAATCTCACAGAAAACTAAAATGTAGGCGATTGATCTAGAGAGTAAAGATTAACCCTTTGATGATCCTTATGATGAATTGTTCAGCGTCTTTCCTTTTGCAGTGAATGTGCGATGCTGTTGCTGTGACGAACAGGGTTTGTCATTCTCTTAGACTTGCTATATAGGGAAACGGCAATAAAAGCGAACTGAATATATCAGTGTATTGCAAAGGGATAATGTCCTTTGTGCATCATATTCAGATATGAAAATATGAAATTAAATCGGAATTGCGGATGGACAATTTTATATTTATTTGGATAATTAATCATTAGATAAGCAGATTGGGAGGCAGGATGATATTATTTAGGCTTGTGCATTTGAACATAGAACAAACTTGAAAGATACTGAGACAGAAATGTAGCTCATTTTAGTTTGCATATTCTATACTTCAGCTTTTAAATCCTTATCATAGAAATTGAAAAACAAAAATTAGTATAAGTAAATTTTACATTACAATAATTGCTTTAAATATAAAATAGGATACAACCATTTTGTTTTAAATTGCAATGCAACTGATTGTAAGAAAAGTGCAGGGATTGCTAACCGATATTGAAAACTAACAATTTGGGATAGTTACTTCTTGTTTCAGCTCTCTGTTAGATACTGTGTACTTTCATGATAAGATCTTATGTTTTTTTTCTAGGTCTTGTGAGCCAGAGCTTCTTGTTATCCGATCAGCCCAATTTTGGCACATGGCACATCAGAGTTAATGCCTTTGTAAGTCATTTTTTTCTCTGCATTGTTAGTCCTTTAGCTGCCAAGACTATGACTATGAGAATTTTGAGATATGCACCACATAAATGTAGATTGTGGTTACTGCTACATTTTGTCTGTGATAACACAGACTTTCAGTAAATATATAAATGAATGATTTTTTCACTGAAAAGAGGTCACTTAATTTAACCCAGAAAATGGAGTAGAATTAAAGTGAAGGTTCCTGGCACTAAAAGTTTTAGCACTATAAATGCCAAACCTCCAACATACAAACAGGGGGACGGAGTGGCTCTATGGTATGGCGTCTGCTCACGGAGAAGACGGGCCGGGATTGACCTGCGGGTCCTGCATCGGGGATGGAAGGACACGAAGATCGAAAACCCAAACCCACATTTTTTCAGTGACTCAACGGTCCCCTGGCTTCCAGTGGGTGGGGAAGCCCAACATCTAGCCTTCTCGGATAAGGGCGAATATATTTCGGAGGTCCCTTGTGTACATTACGCACGTTAAAGAACCCTTGGCAGTTCAGAATCGATGAAAGAGTAGGCTGCGTGCCGCTGTCCAGACAAAATTTCCAAATTCCAAATTTCTACCCACAAAATTTCTCAGCAAAAATTGGCAACTTCTAAAAGCCGAGATAATCCTACTTTCTTAGGATTGAAAGGCTTAAGAAAAACAAACCCCATTGCCTCCTCTCTTTAATACCAGTGACTCACATCCTGTCATTGCATATTGGATAACAGAATTGTTGCCAGGATTTGTCTTGTCATTGAGTAGAGTTCTTAATCTGATTTCTAGATTTATTTAAACTTTCAATTTCTACTTTTTTAGGGCCTTCTCATTTATTGGATTAATATTAAAGGGGACAACATCTGTTATGTCACATGTCACATATTTATTGGCCATTTTCTTTCTCTTAGGGGAATGTTACTTCAGAATAGAATGCAGCTGTCTCTTCTCTTATGGAGAAGGTGAAGGGGGTTTAGGGTTGTTATGTACTGCTACATGATTTACAATGCAGCTGTTCTTATCATTTTATCTGAAATGAAGGTATACAAAGGAAATTTTTGACTGAAATTATACCTGAAAATAAATGGCCTGTTATTCACATCATCATGATTTTTCAGAATATTAAAAATGTTTGATTATATAGAAAGATCACTAAATTTGCTCAGAAATATAACAAATCACTGAAGCCATTCTTTATTTAGCAGATGGAGAGAATAGAAAGATAGTCCCTCTGAATGCTGATATAAATAATAATTTCCATTGTGAAGATATTTATATTATATCCACCAACATTTTACACACTGTTGCATTTTTCCATCATTTCAGGGACATGTTTATCGTCATCCATTCCTTGTGGAAGACTTTTGTAAGTGATGAATATATTCACTTGGATTATCCCAAATGCTGTTTGTTGTTTAGTTTTTCAGTCAATTTTTTGTTTTTTTAACTGTATGAATATAAAATAAGAGGAATTTTGTTTCCAGAAGGAAATTAGTTTGACAGTTCATGAGACATATGTAATTTACTTTTACATACATATAGACTTGAAAGTCATCAATAGCATTAGAATAAGGGCTCTTTACATTTCAGAAATTATTTTGATATGAAATAATATACCAACTTCAGTAAACTATCTGTGTTGGTACTGAAGTGGTCCATATTAAAAAAGAAATTGGAACAGGAATTCCACAGTGCAGGGAGATCATGTTTCCAAGTAGGAAAAGACACTTTTTTAGTATTTGTGCAGTTGGGTTTATGGCTATCAGAGCATGACAGTCTTTTTTACCTTGATTTTCAGGGGAACCTCGTTTTGATGTTAATGTGTCTGTACCTCCCTATGTCATGAAAGTTGACGATGGCAAAATTCATGGTGTTGTGCTGACAAAGTAAGCATTATACTTTGATTTCACTTTGAAAGCATTTGGTAATCCAGAAGTTCATAGACAGTGTCTCTTTGTATTTTTATTCAGGCATAGCTAAAGGAGAAGGAAGAATTTAGTCAGTGTTGCTGTTGCTTTGTGATGTAAATTAGTTTTGAAGTGGGAAAATCAATTTAACTTTTGACCAAGTTGATAGTTTGAGCTTGAGTGGCCTAAGGAACCTAGTGAATCAGGTTAGCTCATGAGGGGAATGTTGGTTGTAACTAGGTATAAAGAAAATTTCTGTGTATGATCTAGGTAATTTGTGAGTTTGACTCATTGCCAAAAGCTTTAAATTAATGTCTGGCATAGGGATGAATATAATAATTTTATGCCTATGCAGAAATATTTATGCATAACATGAAACATATCTTGTCAGTATTTTTGTTGTTGTTGTTGTTCTTGTATTGAATAGGTTCTTTTTTTTTTTTTTTTTTTTGGTGATGTTCATTTATTTGCTTGATCATTTGTGTATTTTTGAAGAGACAATAAATTAGTTAAAGAGATAATGGAGTAACAAAACTTTCTTTCATAATTCAGCCACACAAGTGGCAGACCCTGTGTGGGCAATGCCTCCATCACTGCTTTTTTCCGACCCCGCGAAGTCATCTGGAATGCCACTCAAGGCTGGAGGAAGCCAAAAGTTGATGCAGAGAGGAGTGGCAGGGCCTATATGGATGAGCCTGAATACAAACCTGTCCATAAAATACCTGTGAAGGATTACTACATGTACTTTGCCTACGAGTATCGCTTTATAGAATTTGTAAGTATTGATGATCAGGAACTATGTATAATATATTAGAGTGACATTGATGACTGTTTTACCAAGAACTGCAATAACTTTTTATTCCTTTGTTTTTTTTCTGTCTTATTTTTTTTTAAATTATTATTTTTTAAAAGTTAAATATTATTTTAATAAGAAAGTGGGTTCAGATCTCTCAGTAAGATTTAACCATGTCACAGTCATTTGTTGTTCTATCGGTGACACCACTAAACTTATTGATCTTTCGCTATCCTGTGAAAGCTGTCTGTTTTTTTGGTTTTTTTTCATAAATTTTATGCTCTGTGCAGAACACTTTTAATAGCACTGTTAATATTCTTAGCCTAGAAATGTCAAGAGGCCCATCTGCTCATTATACTTTGCATTTGAATGACTGTAAGAATGTTACAAGACTGCATACAAATATTTGAGATTGTTTGCCACTTGATTATATCATCACATGGGACATTTCTTAAAACTGATATTTTCATTTATTCATTTTTATCATATGTCATACCAGTTCACAGTTTAGCACAAGAAAGAAACAGAATAAATTTGAAAACCTCTGTGATCAAGAAAAACAATTTAAAAAAACATAACATGTTGTCTAATATGTTTGCTGCAATAAGAGAATGTAGCAATAGTGTTGCAATGATACCTGTTACACTGGCATTGAGATTTAAAGTGTCATTTCTTAAACATGGACAAATATCATCTTTAAAAAAACACTTTGGCAGTTTCTCCATCACTTTCAGGTTTAATGGTCTAATAATTGAGTTGATGAAGTAATTAGTTGTTTAGGTGCACGACTAGGGGTGTCTTTTTTTTTTATTTATTAATGATTTGTGTCTCAATTTTTGTATTTGAACTTTACTTAACAGTATCAGACCTGGTACAGATTTTAAGGCAACATAATTTGTTTGCTCAATGACAAAGCTGAATTTCTATAGGTGATCTATGACATTATTTGCACTGAATGAATATAGATCTGTATTAAAAGTTTTGCATAAATAAATTATTTACTTATGGTCCATGTTCTTAGCTTCAGGTCTTGTTTGAAGTCAATCCTGTGTATCAAATATGTCACTCTGGATTGAAGAGAGTTAATTAATATTCTTCTTTTCAGTTTGAGGGAAGAATAGATTTTGAATGGACATTTAAAGAACTGATGGAGATAGCAAGGAGAGGAGAGGAAAGGGACACGCTGGTGGATAGCGAGGTGATCTTCTTCGTAAATGTAACGGATTGGTACTCTGGCCTAAATCGGACAGGCTACGCAGGTACCATCATATTTGACAACAAGATCAAGCTCCAGTTTGTGGGAGATTCCATCAGGACATTTAAGCCCTCATCTATTATGAAAGTTCAGGTAAGCACTGAAATGTTCTTTTTTTTTTTTTAACTGAGATATGAGTGATGCATCATTGACTCTCTGCTAAGATAGGACACAGAGCAAACTATGAGATCAATGCAATGGGGTAAGAAAACAGTGGACTGCAGTAGGATCGAAGTGAAAACTGAACAAGGGCTGGATATGGTTAGTAAAGAAGAAGCCCTACAGTTTGGGGGAGATGACACGCAAGCTTTCCACTGCTGAAATATTTCTCAGGCCACAAAACAAACACAAACATATATACTACATGTATATTGACATCAGTATTGGTAAATGATATTTGATTATGAGATTTCCATATGAGTTGTCACATTAATGTTTATTCAGTTTTTCAAACTTTTCCTGTTATTGAGAAATAATGGCAACCATTGTGATTGAAAAACCTGTTAGAAAATATTGTTACTAATTTAAAAATTTACAACCATTGTTGAAAAATGTGAAGGAAAGGCAATAAATTGTAGCTCTGGCTTTAATCATTGCTGATGTCAGTGAAACACTTTACTTAAGATTAGAAGATAGAAATCAGTGTATGTGGAAGAGATAAGGCATGGAAAACTGGATTGTTAAGAATATATTAAAAATACTTGGACCAGCCATGTGAAAATGAATTCTCTCTAAACGAGGTTTTCAGAGTAACATTAAACAAATTCTGTCCAAACATTTTTTTTAAAAATGCGACAGAACTTGAGTTGAATCTCTGGGGCATTAGCTTTATTTGATACGAAAACATGTCTTTGTCAGTAAGCCGCCTCGGGGCTTATGTTACTCATTAATTTTTTTCAACAAACTTTACTGCATTTGTGCCATAATTATAACCATATGACATGAGTGGAGAGAAATTAAATGGCACCTGTCATGGGAAACATAGTAGTGACATTTGAAATATTTATATTTTTCTCCTCAGGTGGCAGTGACAAAATATGATGGCACACCTGTCACAACAGGTGGTACTGTCACCGTGAATGATATCATTACTGATGAAAGTGGAGCTCAGCTGCGCTTGTCAGGTCCACAGATTCGGACACCCATAAATGGCATAGCAGAATTCGAATATCCGTTAGGTTCGACGACTCAGAGCGTACAGCTTACAGTAAGGATCTTAGACAAAATTTAATGTAAAATAAGAATTGAATTGAACAAAAAATTGACACAGGTCATATTTATTTTTAATATTATATTTATATTTAATCAAGTATAATGATACTGGAACATTGATTGTGACTGTCTTTTGCTTGTTTCTCATTTACCCAGCTTCCTACCTCTTCTGCCTTTGTTTTTGATTTTTTAATTTTTTTTTTTTTTTTGTTCATGGCTTGGTTCTCTGAAGATAAGTCACTCTTGTCAACGAAATGATCATTTACATCCTTCATCCAGAATTGACAAGAAAAACTCTGTCTTTGTCATGAACAATCAGTCTTATTTTCCATCCTGAAGTGATGAAATGAGAATGAGAAGGGGGAATTTGTCAGAACCATTGATTCAAAATTGAAGAATCAATTTCAAAGTGAAAATAGATAATAGCTAATAAATTTAGGAGAACAGGGTATTTATCTTCAGGCTTCACTTGATGATATCGGTGATGAAACTTATTCTGAAATCAGATATGGATCTAGATCTGTATTGGCAGGTGATGAATTATGTAAATTTGTCAGTTGTAATGGCAATTTTTAAATGTACAAAAATAAAAATATTGTAAAGCTATAAAGCTGAACTTCACATAGTTACATTTGTGTGAAGCTGAACTCAGTTTCAGCTGATTTTGGTTACCATTGCTTTAGTGTAGTTTTCCGCTGACCTTCTTCAAATGATTGAAATTGCCCAGTTTAATAGAATCGTTTGTGAAATCATGTCTTCTTCCAGTGCATGAAAACATTACATTTGTGTCTACAGAATGTATGCTGTTTTGAATTCACGTGTGATGAATTATCCCTCAGAGGCAGAAAACAGCACAAGCGTTTTATTTTTACAATGGCATATACCAAATTGCAAGTTAAATCTTGAACTCAGAAAAGGACCTTTACTTCAGCTAATGAGCCATTTTTTCAGCCAGCTAGATTACTTCCCTTTGCCAAGTGCAAGAGGTGTGGGACAAGCATTGCAAAGAAGGAAAAAATCACCTTTTCTCTTGTTATTTGAAATGTATAGTACAAAAAATTATGAAAAAATTATCACAAGAGGAAAAAAAACATTTTCATCATATGGTGAATTTTTCAGAATTTTCTGTTTCTTATATTTCATATAACAAGCAAAAAAGTGATTTTTTCTTTCTTTACAATGCTTGTGTTATACCCCTTTTATTTGACAAAGGGAAGTAATTTTGCTGATGGTCAAAAAGGCTCATTGGATTTGATTTCTTATGGTTTTGATAGGTTTTAATAAACCATTAAAGATGTGCCTTTTTTTAAAAAATTGTAATGTGTTTATGTTGTTACTGTTACTTCTTTTGCTTTTACAAATGTATAGTTATAATAAAATCAGTGGAGGTGGGCTGATATATGTATGAATGATATTTTATAGCTTTAGTTCGATTAAGAAAAAGAATGCACATTAAAAATCTCTTGCCACAGGCCACCTACCAAGATGCCACAAAGCGCGACAATGGTTATGTGAACCCCATTTTCCAGACATCGGACACGGAGCCAATCAGACTTAAGGCTTGGAAATATTACTCACCCACCAACTCTTTCATCACTATCATGACATCAACAGATCACCCTCAGGTAAAAATTTGTATCTTTTATGTTATTCTCAGAGGTGTCAAGAAGCCAATGTGCTCTATGACACACTCATTATACTTAACATTTGAATAGTTTCCCAAATAACGTACACCTGAACATGAATTAATATTATAAAAAGATCGGTATGCCAGCAACTTCTTCTAACACTTTCAAGGGTTAATAACTGATTCAGTACCACACCATCACTATTTTATTATAATGGTATAAGTCATTGTCAACACTTCTGAAATATTGAGAATAAATTGTTTATAGCAGAAGTCAAACAATGAGTTATGCCATTATGAATCTATTAAAGGGGTAGTGCAACATCATTTTGTTGTGAGAAGTTTCTTTTGTTTTTGCCTCAGATGAAATGTCACGGTTATTGTAAACCCACTGACATACAAATTAGAAGCCGATGGCTTCTTAAATTTGCGATTTTAACAATTAAAGAG
>JBCEWB010138602.1:0-11002 GCA_039654565.1 Peronia peronii | reverse complement strand
AAGGGCAGTTTTACTGTGCTGGCTTAATTTTTCTCTGGTGTTTTTTGTGAATACGAAAGATTTATTTGTCCATACGGAAATACATTTTACCAGTGCAGAAAACAATTGAAACAAAAATATATATGAAAAATATACACCACAAAGATACATTAACAATTTCCATATGTATACATATATGCCTCCATACCTACAGATCCATACACACGCACGCACACACACACACACATACATACACACCCACATGCATACATACAATGTCTTTTGTTCTGGTCTCAGTGAACTCATTAATGCTCATCGAGTATTTATGATAATGAATTAATGATTGGATACAGGTATGAAAAATGAAGATGATGTTAATCCCTTGTTATTGTATCAGATAAGCTTATTTTTAGAGCTACTTACATCTAAAACCTGATAGATCGGAAAAAGGATTGTAATTTTTTGTCAGTAAGGATGAATTTAGTTAATTTTATAATGCAGAGGGTTAATCAATCCTCCGTACTACTCACATTTACACACATAGATATAGACACTATAGAGGAAGGAAAGTAAGAAGAGAATAAAGAATGGACGATAGGAGATCAAAGAAAGAAAGAGAAAAATAGGGAAAGAAGAAGGAAAGGAAAGAAGGAAGAAAAGGGAGAGGAGAGATGACTGGAAGAAGGAATGGAAAGAAAGAATAAGAAAAGAAATGACGAAACATACAAAACAAAACAAAACAAAATGAGGGTGAGAGAGAGAACAAATGAAGAATACGTCGTCAAAATTTGACATCTTACATCGGATGCACCCATCACAAACAAAGACAATGAACTAATCAAATGTATCCGTGTAAGAAAGACGAGATAGTCTTAAAACGGAAAGGGTACTTTGTCAAATTTTGGCATCTTTAATATAATGCGCCCATCACAATTAACCCTCATTTTTCACTAACTTCAACACTGTTATATTGCCTCAGGAATGATGCCTTAGGCTATTAGTTTTGTTTTAATTAGTGATCGATATTCACTGATCACAAATATCAGTGTAAGTGTAAGGAGATAGTCTTAAAACAGAAAGAAGTACGTCGTCAAAATTTGACACCTTTAATCGGATGCTCCCATCACAAACGAAGACAATGAACCCTCATTTTTCACTATCTTCAAAACTTTTACATTACCTCTGGTTTGGTGCCTTAGGCTAGTAGTTATGATTCCATTAGCGATCGATATTCAGTGATCAAATATATCAGTGTAACTATAAGCAGTGTAAAAAAAAAAATAGATAATCTTAAAACAGAAAGAAGTACGTCGTCAAAAGTTGACATCTTTAATCGGAGGCGCCCATCACAAACGAAGGCAAGGACCCTTCATTTTTCACTATCTTCAACACTGTTATATTGCCTCAGAAATGATGCCTTACGTTATTGGTTTTGCTTCCATTAGTGATCGATATTCACTGATCAAAAATATCAGTGTAAGTATAAGGAGATAGTCTTAATACGAAACGAAGTACGTCGTCAAAAGTTGACATCTTTAATTAGATCGAGATAACCTCCACCAGGAGTTTGAAAGACGTATATAGAACGTAGAATCGTTAATCGGATGCGCCCATCACAAACGAAGACAATGAATCCTCATTTTGTCACTATCTTCAACACTTTTATATTGCCTCTGGTTGGGTGCGTTAGGTTAGTCCTTTTGATTCCATTAGCGATCGATATTCATTGATCAAATGTATCAGTGTAAAAAAAAAGCAGATAGTCTTAAAACGGAAAGGGGTACTTTGTCAAATTAATTTTCGCATTTTTAATCGGATACGCCCATCACAAATGAAGACAATGGACCCTCATTTTTCACTATCTTCAACACTGTTATATTGCCTCAGGAATGATGCCTTAGGTTATTACTTTTGCTTCCAGTAGTGATCGATATTCACTGATCAAAAATATCAGTGTAAGTATAGGGAAATAGTCTTAAAACAGAAAAAAGTACGTCATCAAAAGTTGACACCTTTAATCGGATGCGCCCATCAGAAACGAAGACAATGAACCCTCATTTTTCACTCTCTTCAACATTTTTATATTGCCTCTTTTGTGGTACCTTATGTTAGTACTTTTGCTTCCATTAGTGATTGATATTCACTGATCAAATATATCAGTGTAAGTATAAGGAGATAGTCTTAAAACGGAAAGAAGTACGTCGTCAAAGGTTGACATCTTTAATCGGATACGCCCATCACAAACGAAGACATTGAAACTCATTTTTCACTATCTTCAACACTTTTATATTGCCTCAGGAATGATGCCTTAGTTTATTAAACAGAAGCACGTTTTTAAAAGTTGACATCTTGTATGACAAAGGACGATTTTCCGTTTTAAGACTATCTCCCTTTTTTTACACATATACAATTAATCAGTAAATATCGATCGCTAATGGAATCAAAATTACTAACCTAATGCACCACACCAAAGGCAATATAAATATGTTAAAGACGGTGAAAAATGACGGTTCATTGTCTTCATTTCTGATGGACGCATCCGATTAAACATGTCAACTTTTGACAACGTACTTCTTTCCTTTTTAAGACGATCTCCTTATACTTACACTGATATATTTGATCAGTGAATATCGATCACTAATGGAAGCAGTGTTGAAGATAGTGAAAAATGAGAGTTAATTGTCTTCATTTGTGATGGGTGCATCCGATTAAAGATGCCAAAATTTGACAAAGTACCCCTTTCCTTTTTAAGACTATCTCCTTTATCTTACACTGATGCATTTGATCAGTGAAAATCGACCCTTAATGGAATCAAAACTATTAACCTAAGGCACCATACCAGAGGCAATATACAAGTGTTGAAGATAGTGAAAAATGAGGGTTAATTGTCTTCATTTGTGACGGGCGCATTAGATTAAAGATGCCAAAATTTGACAAAGTACCCCTTGCCGTTTTAAGACTACCTCCGTTTTGTTACACTGATACATTTGATCAGTGAATATCGATCGCGAATGGAATCAAAACTATTAACCTAAGGCACCAAACCAGAGGCAATATAACAGTGTTGAAGATAGTGAAAAATGAGGGTGTCAGTGTAAGATAGAGGAGATAGTCTTAAAACGGAAAGGGGTACTTTGTCAAATTTGGCATCTTTAATCGGATAAGCCCATCACAAGTGAAGACAATTAACCCTCATTTTTTACTACCTTCAACATTGTTGTATTGCATCATTAGGTTAGTAGTTTTCATTCCATTAGTGATCCATATTCACTGATCATTTATATCAGTGTATGTATTAGGAGATAGTCTTAAAAAGGAAAGATGTACGTCATCAGAAATTGACATCTTTATTCAAATGCGCCTATCACAATCGAAGACATTGAACAATCATTTTTCACTATCTTCAACACTGTTATATTGCCTCAGGAATGATGCCTTAGGTTAGTAGTTTTCATTACATTAGCAATCCATATTCACTGATCAAATGTATCAGTCTAAGAACAAGGAGATAGTCTTAAAACGGAAAGGGGTACTTTGTCAAATTTTGGCATCTTTAAACGGATGCGCCCATTACAAATGAAGACAATCAACCTTCATTTTTCACTAACTTCAACACTATTATGTTGCCTCAGAAACAATGCCTTAGGTTATTAGTTTTGCTTCCATTAGTGATCCATATTCAATGATCAAATATATCAGTGTAGGAAGAAGGATATAGTCTTAATACGAAAAGAAGTACGTCGTCAAAAGTTGACATCTTTAATGGGATTCGCCGATCATAAACGAAGACAATGAATCCTCATTTTCACTGTCTTCAACATTGTTATATTGCCTCTGGTGTGGTGCCTTAAGTTATTAGTTTTGCGTCCATTAGCGATCGATATTCACTGATCAGTGTAAAAAAAAAAAAATAGATAGTCTTAAAACGGAAAGTCGTACTTTGTCAAATTTTGGAATCATTAATCGGATGCGCCCATCACAAATGAAGAGAATTAATCCTCATTTTTCTCTGTCTTCAACACTGTTATATTGCCTCAGAATTGCCTCCATTAGTGATCGATATTCACTGATCAAATATATATCAGTGTAAGTATTAGGAAATAGTCTTAAAACGGAAAGCCACACACACATACACACATCACACACACCTGAGACCCGGTATTTCCCCACAAGCCATCACATTGGCTGCCATTCGCTTGATCTGCTCCTTTTGGACCATGTTGACCACCTCCGGTCGGACCACTCCCACAAGACAACAAACTGTCGCCATGGCAACGCACAGAAGTCCGGCTTCCATCTCTGATCTGTAAAATATTAGAGAGGTAATTTCTATAATATGAATTACATGTCACAGATACAAGAAAAGAGTACGATCATTCTCAAGAATAGATCACCACAAAAAACACTTCAACAACGAAAATTAAAGAGAATGTAAATTAAAGATGAAAGGACGGATCAAAAGAGGGAAAAGAAGAATGATGAAAGAAAGTTAAGAGAAAAGTAAGAAAGAAAGAAAAAGAAAGTAAGAAAAAAAGAAAAAATGACACATGAACAGAGAGACAGACAGCTATAAAGAAAGAACGAGAGAGAGAAAGAAAGAAAGAAAAAGAAGAAAGAAAAAAGGAAAGGAGAGAAAGAAAGAAAGAAAGAAAGAAACGTCTGAGGATAAGATAGGAGCGAAACCAGTGGAAAAAAACACAACAGAGAGGAAGAAACGAAGGACAGAAATAGGAGCAAATGAATAGGGATGGAGGAGGGAGGAAAAGAGGAGAGGGGAGAGCGAACGAACGAATGGCCGAATGAAGGAAGGAATCAATGACATAGGGAAGAATTGCTTAAGGCAAAGGACCCAAAACTCAAAGCAGAAAACCTCCCCCCTCCCCCCCCCCCACACACACACATACACAACCTTCTCCCTCCCAACACATGAGTGACCTAGTACAAATGGTTAGTGGAAATGTACAATATGGTAGGATCGTGACCGAGCGGTTGGATGTTTGCTCCTCGACTAAAACCTTTACGTCTCGAGTTCGAATCTTTTTTCCGAATTATTTTATTACTCGAAATATTATTGATTGGTTGAGTAATTGGTGAAAAATAATCGATACTCGATCGATTACTAGTATGAACTAATCATCACCTTATGGGAGTGTCAATTTTTTTGTTTGTTTGTTTTAATGCAGTCAGCTAGATCAATTCACAATGATGCCAATTCCTTCACTACCCTACAAAAAGTAAATAAATCAAGAAGTAAAAATACAAATAAAAATATGTTCAAAGCCTTCTTTGATCTTTACCACAAACGCAAGGGAGGTAATGAAAAAAAATCAGTTCTGTCAAAACTCCGAATATGATCACTTAGCGCTTTTTGCCTTCCACTCCACAATCTACGTACTGACCCATCCCCTTCAGCCTTGACCTAAATAAATTCCACACACATTAACAATTCTCTCTCCTGCTGCGTCAGGGAACTTCGTTTATTATCTCCCTTCATAGGCACTCCTCCGACTCCGCCTCATTTCTTTTCCCCATCGCACTTTCCCGTCCATGTCTTTACTTGATTCCTCTGCGTATTTGTCTACATTTGATATATTCTGTCCAAAGACGGATCAAACTCTTTGTGGTGATGATTTTATTCTCCAAACTGAACCTCACTGTTGCTTGTTTGTTTGTTTGTTTGTATTGGGGTTTAACGGCACATGAGCACGATCACGGCTATATTGTGCCAAACTCGGTAAGATACGTTTACACGTCAAGACGAGAGGAAAGAGAGCGGGACAGAAGACAGGAGCAAGGAGAGGGACGGAAGAGATATCACCCCTGGAACGTCGAGGATGACATTACCACCGATGTCTGGTTTTCACCGCCTGCAGGTGGGAGTAAAGAACCTACTTATATACCCGGACCCCCGCGGGGGCCTTTATTGCTGCACATCATCATCTACCGCTGTTTTTTATTGTCATATATTTTGGGAAAGAATGGGAACACACTGAAAAAAAATGAAAATTTTCGACAATATTTCTGCAGGAAGGTTTCTGGAACTGTGTCAGAAATTTGAGGGTTTTTTTTTTGTTTTTTTTTTTGTGTGTGTGTTTGTTGTTGTTGTTGTTGTTGTAGTTGTTGTTGTTGTTGTTGATCTTGTTGTTGTTGTTTTTTTTGTTCAGTTTTGTTTTGTTTTGTTTTTACACATGGTGGTGACATCTCTAAGTCTGGAAGAACCAGCAAGAAAGCAAATATTGCAGAAAAACGATATTGTATAATATTTCAGTATTATGATGTAACACAAAGATTCTGAAGTAAGTCCTTGATATATCTCTTTTTGTTTGTGAGGCACACCCTTTTACGAGGGGATAGGCATTTGTCTTTCTACCAATACCACGGCTAGGAAAAATTTAGAACCAACATATTTTTTTCATTTTTTTTTTCACTTCAATTATTCACCCGTTCACTGGCTTCTTGGGTAGGGAAGCCCGACGTCTAGCCTTCTGGAATTACGACCGATGAATTTCGGAGGTTCCGTGTGTCCGTTATAAACGTAAAAAAACGTTGCTAGTTGAAAATCGGATGAAGAGTAGGCGAACCGCTACAGTTCTGGCAAAGTATGCAGATTCCAAATATTTACTCAAAAACCTCTTCTGACCAAAACTGGACACATACTCAAAGCTGAGACAGTCCTGATTCTTAAGAATTGAAAGGTTATTGCATACTAAAAATAGATATACACAGAGCTTTTTTTTGTCACCTCAAGGTACCAGAACTCGTTGATGTTTGATTTTCCTAACTTCAGTGTAAAAATGAATTGTCTCCGAGCCAGCCAAAATGAGTCGGATGTCCATTGTTCTCCCAACTGGGTTATTTCAGTCACCTACAATCTTAATTCATCCGCTTACATGTGGTGAAAACAATTTGAGTTATCTTGATTATAGCCAAAATTGTTGCAAATTCAGCTAAAATCCAGAGAAACATAAGGAGAAATGAACATTTGAGCTCATACATTTGTACATCCACCTCACATCATCCTGATATACTCAGAAAATTTGCCTCTGGGGGCAATATTTTCTTATTTAGAGATGAATGTTCCTTCATTTTCTACATTATGAAAACACCGATATCAGTCAGTTATCAAGTCAACCCCCTGTTTCTCTGTTCCAACTCAATCTGACTGACCATACAGTAGGGGAGTAATGTTTATCATACGCTGCTTGAATTGTATTTATCAGAATTTTTGGTAACTCACTGACGTAATTTTTAATTATATCTAAATAATATCTATGATGGACACAAGAAACAAAAACACACGCTAGCAATTCATTTTAAAAGAATGACATCCAAACTATATCTCTAAGAAATTAGAGTTTCCATTGGCTACGATTCCATATTTCCATCGACAAATGTATGTAAGATATGAATCCAGTTTGCAGAGATTTGAGTGTTACCAAATTACTACTGCATTAAGTTACTCACATTCCTAACTTACGTGTTCTTTCTTTCCTTTGGTTCTGAGGCTCTTTTATTTCGGTATTCGCTGACGAAAATGAGAAAAAAGACGAACTGACATGTAAAGTTGAAAGAACTGCATATTCAGACACAAAAATGAACCCTACGAAACTCTTATCGCAATGGACTAGACTGACTCTTTCCAAAAAAAAAAAACCTAAAAGGTAAATAAACTGAATAATTATTAAAAAGAAAAAAAAACCGAGCTCCTTTGGCTGGTTTTATTGCCAATAATGCAAAGACAAAGAATAAGTTCTTTAAGAATCAAATCGTCCTGACCTGCAAAAAATCCCAGTCCCCAACACTTTGCAAGCCAAACTGCAACCAACTTCAGAATCAGATATCACTGGTATGCAGCTCCAATATATGCAATCCCAACATACTCGGGATTTCCGTATATAACATTTTTTCCCACATAAACTTCAAACTGACCACACGGTTTTAATATTCTAAGTTTGAATCGACTGTATAGCTGATTTTCGACCTCCTGAATTGAATAAATTATTGGTTTATACCTGGTTTTAAGTGTTGGGTTTGCCAAACCACGGCCTCTTGCCCCATGCTGGTCAGCCACATTCATGGGTGTCGCAGGCCAAAGGCTATGAAATTAAAGGCCGTCTCAAGGAGAAATGAGGTGGGAGGGGCTGATTTTGACCGCCTGAAACCGCCATAGCTCTTAACTCTTTGACAGACAGTAGTTCTTCCCTTAAAATTCTTATTAATAATTGAAAATTTCGCCTCCAGTTTTTTGTTATTGTATCTATAAAAACGCAGTACCCATGATGTTAAAAAAAAAGGTCATTTACAGTAAAGTACAACTTACAGTGCTATCTCTCTTTCAATAAATAGTGGAGCTTTAAGAGAATGAGCCGACATGGAAAGGCCATTTCGAATTCATGGCAATTTATTTGCGGATGTTTAGTTTTCTGAAGTTAACAAAGATCTTTGATGTCATCATAGAGACAACAAAACGGGTTCATGAGCTTCTGTACTGAAACAGTTAAAATAAAATGATACTATAGTAAAATAACTCCAGATCAGATTATATTGTATCAAACTACAGTGAAATTGAAATCAGTTGTAAGGACTGCATGTCATTCGTTATCAAGAGCATGCATTCATTTTCCCCACATAAAATGCCCAAGATGTTTTCACTTGTCAGTATGTAGAGACGTATATATGTATGTTTCTTATGCCACAGTGGTCTGTTAAGGGTTAAACCTCGAGAGGAAGGAGATGGATCGCAGTGGGTTTTGACCAAAGATTCAATAAGCCCGGGTGCAGTTTGTGTTCAACTTGGCGAGACTCGACGTTACTCATACGCATAAACAAACTGTGGACGACAGGCAAGCTTTCGCTGGCAAGAATTTCTCGGTATTCATTCTCGAACATTCGTGCTGTGAGGACCAGCTCTAATACACTTTCACACAACGCTTTATCCCTGCAAAACGCCCTTTCGAGAATAATACAAACTTACTTTGACTATCTCTTATCCCTTGTTAATTATGGTGGAAAATAAATGCAGCCTTTAAAGGCAATGTGCTAATGCAGTGGTTCCCAAAGTTTTTGCACCCGAGACCCCCTACCCAAAAGCTGGAAACCCACGCGATCCCTTACTGTCAGAATCTTCATTTACGTTTCATTTTCTGTGATGGAGAAGGAAAGAAACACTGAAATAAACAAACAAAGATATATATAAAAGCATAAAAAAAAACGTATTTGAAGAGCTTTAATTAATTCCATCCCAAGCCATTTCTGGTAAGGCTCGCAACCCCCCTGGCGACCCCGCGACCAACCGGTTGGGAACCCTTGTGCTAATTTATTAAGAGCCTTTCAAGTCAATTGAGATTTACTTTAAGAATTTGTCTATCTAGCTTTTAGCAAACAATACTATGAACAAACTGCAGTCTCTGGAGATTGTATCCATGATGTGAAAAACACTCTTGACAGTAAATCACGATTTACAGCGCTATTTCTCTTTCAACAAATAGTGTATATACGCATATAGCTTTTAGAGGATGAGCTGACATGGAAACGCCGTTTCGAATGAATAATATAACAAAATTGTATTAGTGAACAAAACATAGTTTTTAAAAAAGGTACTGATTTATTAACTCCATCTCCAGTATATCATTCTGTTTTAATAAATTATGGACAAACTGCAATTTGTAGAAAATATAATGATGCATAGATTTGTTCCGATCAAGCGAAAGGCTGGAAAACCTTGCGTCTATTATTAGCAGGGGGTACAAACACTCCAAACTGTTCACAAGTTTGCCTCACTTATCGGTTTGACCCTGTTGCAGCTAATGGGTAGGAAATGTATGACTAAAACTCTTCACTGTAAACCAGTTGAACCAAGATACCCTCCAAATAATAGTACCAGTGAGTAGTGTTAATGATTTAATGACATAGGAAAACGTCTGACATTCTTTCGGCGTCGGGTTTTTCCCGAAATCCTGTGTTCTACTATTGTGGGATTTTGTGGAAGAGCGTAACATACGTAAGTGAATGTTCTATTTTTAGCAGTGGGTACAAATATTCCGCCGGAGATTTCCAGATCTGTGCTTAGTTGAATATAAACTATTGTCTCTCTTCTGATAGTGTGGAAAGTTATATTTGAAACGGTGGAGAACTAATCAAACTGTGATCAGAAAAGTATTTTGTCAAAGCGTATGAGCTCAGATCTAGCCGGTGAAATATAAACATGTCCATACATCCGGGCGATCGTGACGTATGAAATATGATGATCCAATTTAAATCTTTGATCTCGACATATCTCTACAGGGTATCAATAAATTTTCTTTAACAGTCCATAAATTGTCTCTTTAGCTTGACACAATAAATTATCTGGAGATAATGAAGAGAATTTATAGACAGGCCATATGGTTACTGAATTTTTAGGGGAGATGGTGGATAACTCTTATACCCCTTAGTAGATGGGGTGGGGATGGGCGGGTGGGGAGGTGGGGGGGAGTAGTCGGAGGCAGATTGGGCTCTGTGAAAGGATGAACATGACAGAATTAATAGTAAAGTGGATTTTGGGCTTTCAATGGGTTACTCAGTAATACAGAGACTATAGTGGTAAAGTGCGAGGAAGGGGAAAGACTAGGGGGGGTTGGGAGAGGTTAGGGGGGGGGGTGGGAGGGGGGCATTCAGGAGTCTTGGATGGGGAATGAGGGAGGGAGTTAATGGCAAATATTGATAAATGACTACACCGCCATTACTCCACCTGCAGATCTTAACCCAATCTTCACGTAATCTCTGGCGAATATGTTTGATATAAAATAATGGGAGATCGTTGTGCCCAGTCCTATTACTTCCCTTTGCCAGATACAAGAGGCGCTGAACAAATAGATAATAATAATAATAGAGATCATTTATATAGCGTTTATTCCCGTATTGTACAGGCTCTAAACGCTTTACAATCTATTATTACCCTGACAGATCCAAAGAAGATACTCATAAACGTTCTCAGCTTCCTGGGAAGCATACAAGGCGGCTGCCTGTTAGGCGCTCAAATCCT
>JBCEWB010138591.1:0-11002 GCA_039654565.1 Peronia peronii | reverse complement strand
TCTATCTATCTATCTATCTATCTATCTATCTATCTATCTATCTATCTATCTATCTATCTATCTATCTATCTGTTCAACCCATCTATTTGCCCGCCTGTCTGCTTGTCAGCCTTTTCATGTTTTAGTCTGTTCAACTGTCTGCCTGTCGGCCATATGTTGTTGTTATACTTGTCACCGTTCCTGCCGTGTCATGTTGACGTATTTGAGCTAATTCTATACCACTGACCAGCTCCACTACAGATTCTGTTTGAAGGATCAGAGCGGAACATTTAATTTGAATTTTAATGTTCCGATTACCAATAGCCTTATGCCACTTCTCTATTAGGTATAGGCCTACATTCAGACAAACCGAGCAGTCAGATCCACCGAGGATTGTCGGAAGGGCCGATTGTCACATAAAACTTGGACTAGTTATGACAGCCAGCAGTTATGGGTGTGTTGTTGTTTTTCTTTTACTGAACGTGCGAGACACTGGCAAAATTCCATGACGTTTTATTTTAAAAGGACTTATGATCGTATTTGATGGAAATCTAATGATTACAGACAATCCATAATTTGAAAACCAGCTCATCTGATTATCTGGAACTATAGCGGTATCCAGTAAACGACCAAGACATGTAGGTCAAATTGAACAGAACAGCTGTGCACAGCTGTGGCAGCAAAAAGCGTTAACATGACAATCGACTCACCTAACTCTGCCTGTGTGATCAAAATTGGATATACTATCTTTTAAGATACAGCGCCAGTTCTGCTCCGCCGCGCCTCAAACAGCACAACAATATCATCGACGTAAGGACCTTTTTGACCCCGAATTGATTTACGCGCCAATATAAACCATTTTGCTTACCGACCTCAGTTTAATGGCGAAACTCGAGCCACTGCTGTTTGAAAGGAGATGAGATATGGCCACATACACAACACAGGAAAGAAAAATGACCGAAGTTCCAGTGCGTCATATCTTCCAACATAAAAGTTTGAGGAGCTGTCAGTCACGAATCTCCCTTAACCCAGCTAACACTTACCTCTCGCTTGGGTTAAAGATTATGATTATGAATGGATAGTGTGAGAGCACATTTGTGGGATGGGAATATATGAAAAATTAGTTTAAAAAAAAAAAAAAAAGATTCCTTAGCTGTGAAAGAAACAATATAATGTTTTTCATATTGAACGAACCGGTCGAAATTTTGTTTTACTTTATTTTATGTTTATTTGTCGAGAACGCATGGGTTTATATTTCAGTTTTTTTTTATGGGGGGAAATGACCAAAACAGGCAAAAAACGCCTGTTACTTTCTTTGCAATTTGTTTTGTAATAGTCTTCATTAAGTGACTCCTTCATTAATAATTACGCAAATCTCTTTGAAAAAAGTATTCGAAG
This sequence comes from Peronia peronii, assembly GCA_039654565.1. Taxonomy (NCBI): domain Eukaryota; kingdom Metazoa; phylum Mollusca; class Gastropoda; order Systellommatophora; family Onchidiidae; genus Peronia; species Peronia peronii. The sequence goes on along the minus strand of JBCEWB010138591.1, from coordinate 9,625 downwards.
TTAATAATGTTTCTCCATATTTGGGCACCATTGTAAAAAGTTACCAGGGGAGAATAAAATCGATGTAGATAGGGGGGGGGGGGCGGGGTGGGAGGAGGCAGTCGATGTACATCCATAGAAAGATTCGGCAATGTCTGTTGCAACGTTACTGCTTTATACAGAACCACGTTCATCATATAGTATAGTGACTCTCACCTGGTACTTTGCCTAGACACTGTCATCGTTCTGCCATCTCTTGCCCGCCCAATTCTTGTTGTTGACCTGAGTTTGATTGGTCCGTTTCACACTGAAAACTGTGGAAAATGTGCGGAATTCAATTGTAATGTAGAAAACCCATTTCGCTGACACATAATGTCAGAAAGCCCTGGAGTGCTTAGGACCAACTCGCTTAATATAAATTCTTACTTGAAGTCAACCCTTCTCGTCGATCATACTATTATTTTATGTTATTATATTTTTGTATCGGTTAATGTGAGCCTTGCTTCAAACCAACATTTCTTCTTTAATCCCGAAAGGTTGACTTTAACCAGACTCCACCGTATATGCTTGTGGATTTCGAAAAGCGCATTTGTTGTTGTTGTTGTTGTTCTTATTGTGGTTGTTGTTTTTTGTTTGAGAACTGGAGGCGAGGACATTGCTATGGCTGTCCTTTCTGTTTGAGTATTGGGCAATTGATTGATGAATGTCAAGTGTCATCTTGCATTGTGACAGGTCAAAATAGTGCTGTGGTCTCTGAGGTCACCTTGTGATGGTACCTCACCCGAAAATACCTATCATTATAAGAATTAACCTTCTGGTGACAGGAGACCCGGGGATAATATTTGGCGGAGCAAATTACAGGCTGTCAGCGGGCCAGTGTCCGCTCAGGTATCGTCGCTCATCGTTCGGGACGGACCCTCTGGGATAGTTTGTATTGGAGAATTTGGCAACAACGTCTTTAATTGGATTAGTTAAAGGTCAGGAGGGGAGATCATTTAATAGCTGGGAATTATTCGGCTTAAGCCCTTTAGCCATGTGTTTGACTGCGTGATTGATAGGCAGGATCCCCATGGATTTCTCAACAAATATACTGTTTCCTCCACAGTAATCGTGCCAGTTGTCGTGAGATTTGTCAGCATCTTTTTCCTATATACAATGAAAAGCGATAAGGTTTCATTTCAAACTGGATGTCAAATAGGAGAGGAAGAATGCAACATGAAGATGCGGTGCGAGGATTTTCATTTAAATTTTTATAAAACTTCCAAGATTGTCCCTGTGGGACACTTTCTCATTTAAGTTTGCTTTACTCTTTGAAAAAAAAAATGTATCTTGAAATCAGGTTGTAATATTGCAGCCTCCGATCTTCTTGGCCTTTTTTCAACTTTGAAGAAAATTGACACTTTATATTCTTTATATAGTAGTTTTCTTATCCATTGAAACTGAAATTGAGCGCCGAGTAAATACTTGCGTGTTATTTCTGTCGACTACGCTGCATAGATATTTTTGAAAATTCGCTCTGTTCTAAGATCGTGTACCTGCAACCCATGTCGCACACTTTTTGAATACAGTCTATGATTAGCAGATTACTATCTCTTGGTATCCAATTACGTCGTACTGTTATATTTTAACTCAGCATGACGATCTGACATCAGACTTTATTAGACATGCAGCTATGCCTCATTCAGCGCCTGTCCATATGAGTTGTCTCAAAAATTTGTTATGAAACAATATGTTACAGAGGTCCATTTATCAAAAATCTCATCTAGATCTCTATGTAGTTTGGTGTGCTTGTATGTGTGTAAAAGATATGTAAGATGGGCGGAGATGGAAGGGGACTGAGGTAGGAGAGAGAATGAAAGAAGTGATCTTGGCATGCGGGATTGGTTTAAATGTAGCGCTCTTGGCAGCTGCGTTGTTGTGACTGCAATCAGTCACTTGCCGAGCAGTCACTTGCCAAGGCCGTGGTTGAACCACTAGTCTGTCTAGTCCTCTGAATTTTCAGTGCTTCCTTATACCTCAAGTTTAGGCCAGAGCCAGGGAGATCCAGGGACTTTGAATGGGTCGTGCCGGTGATACCCTTGTTCTCCTTTAGAATTACACTCTGCATCTTGTGTCGTCTGATGACAGATTTCCAGCTTGGTGCACTGACGTGCGGATCACTTGAGAGCAGCCTGTGGCCGCCCGATTCAGCTCTTGTGTTTCAAAATTGAGAGATTTTGAAAAAGAAAAAAAAAATCTTTTTTGACTTCGTATGTGCTTCTCTCGAAATCGATATTCACAAATCATTTTCAGTCTGTGAATGGAAGAGAGGTAAATTTCGTTAGATTTCGTTTGTTCTGACAACAACAACAAAGAAGTGTAGACACGTAGGCGAAACTGTTCAGCTGATTAAATAATAATAATAATAATAATAATAATAATTTTTTAAAAATATATATAAACTTTCCATATCATTGTGGCTTTATAATACTTGTATAGGCATATTATTTTTAGCTTCTTTCAGTGATTTTTCTGATAATACAATAAGGATTATCGCCTGTTATTACTATCGCCCCAAGTATTTTATTTTGTGTGTGTATGTGTGTGTATGACGATGTACTTTCTGTCCCTGAAGAAGGAAATAAAAAATGGACGAATAGAAAGCAGGAAAGGTCATTGACTTCTTGCTCCTGTCAAAGTACTTGATTTGTTGATCTTCACAACTTGAAAAAGAGGTCTAATTATTGCTCCGTTGTTCCCGGCTGTATATGAGGCCAGTATTTACCTTAGGAGAGAAAGAGAAGCCCAGCCCCGGTAACATCTCAGTCCAAACATGAAAAAGAAGCTGGGACAAGTACACACATCAAAGAATGTCCTCCCTCCTCGGTGACTGTCATCTCTGTCCACCGGTCATTGTTACTGCCATTGTAGGAAAGTCGTTGCCACAAAGCCGTACAAGCCTCTTCTTCAAAGAGATAATTGCTACTCTCGCTGGCCATAGACGTTAGTTGACAGAGCTATATCGTCGGTGTTTCTTCTAATCGTCCTCATCATTATCATCTTTGTGTCCTTGCCTTTGTTGTTGTTGGTGGTGGTGTTTGCTGCTGTGATTGCCATTGTAGTTTGAGTAAGATATAATGATGAATCACACGCTAGTATATCAGGCCTGGTCGTGGCATTTGTAACGAATTAAAAAACTATGGCCTGGAAATCGTCAGTCATGGATATTCCCAGTTTTGTCACATTGATGTTTTCTTGGCATTTTGGTTTTGGAAACCTGAGCTCCCTATCCAGACTGAGATATCTCATGGAAGTTTCACATTTGGCGAATTATGGCATTTAAACGGGAACATGCTTGCTCAGGGGGAAAAAAACTCTGAAAAAGAAGAGCAAAAAAAGGCAAGATTTGTCCATTTTGTCATGATTATCTTTAATCACTGTACGGAATGATTTGTCATATATGTGTGAGTCACTTCTGACAGGATTTGTCTCATCTCATCCCAGATCCACTCCACCCTTCAGCTTTTCTCTCTCTCTCTCTCTCTCTCTCTGTCTCTCTTCCTCTCTCTCTTTCCCTCACTTTCATTCTTTATTTTGCTTTATTTTAGTAGTGCTTTATTTTAGCGGAACAATGAAAGCTCAGATGAACCAGGATTAAGAGGTTTAAATAGCAGACAAAAACGCACAGGTAAGTAAACAAGCCCCCTGCTATGAACAGGACCTGTAGTTAAGCCCCCGTAGTTGTCAATATGAGAACGATCTAGCAAAGACTTAACCTTGGCCCGCACGTGCGATATACTTTTGAGATATTCAGCTACCCGGGGTGTTGTCCGATTTGGCACAGGCTAACTCTAGTCTAACTGTGGACAATGCAATGACCTGTCCTTTGTCCACTGATCGGTGCGATAGAAATCGGTATTTCTAACAGCAGTACTTGTTGGCAGGATTAACAGCGTAGTACACGAGACAGCTCTTTACCGCTTAGGGTTTTCACCATGTCCTCGGGGATTGTGACTTCAGAGCGGTTCTCGACCAGAGATGGATGACAATATCTGTGGCTGAAGTGCACAACGGGAGCTAGATGGTTGGCCTAAGTGACCCCGAGTTTTTTGTCATATTGAATTGGTTGACAATGTCGCCGTTTCGGTATGCATCAGTTATATCGACCGTATTAGATAGAATCTTTTAGAAGCAGACGATTCAGGAGGGCAGCTCTTGTAAATTATATATATCAGTCATGAAAAATCAGGTTGTTTTTAAAAGTATAATGCAAAATGTGAGGTAGTGAATATGTGCTTGCCGTCCGAAACCATTAGCTTCCTCACTGCTTTCTTCTTCTTCTTCTTTTTTTTTTCAAGCCAATTGCTCTTAATTTGCCATATCACAGTGTACTGCCACACAAGAAAGGGCTTATGCATTTCCTTACAATTGGGGCATGAATTCCCAGACTCACTCTTTATTAATCGCTTTCTTACCAAAAGTGAAGTTTACAGTTGATCCAGATGTTACAACGTCTTCATCAATTTCATATATGTGTTTCCTTGGTAGTGAAGCGTCAGCAAACTCAGAGAAATGACTTTGTATATGTGCAGGACCGAGATGCCGTAAAACCAAATATCGAACAAATATCCTGTGGCACTGAAAAGACATATCAAGTGATTCAGAGTGAATTATTTTACCCATGTCCAGAACAGGCATATTGTAGATCAGAACTCGCAAAGATTTCTTTTGCAGCTCGTCTTCTTCTTGACACTGAAAATACATAGATGCAGAATGTAACATTATTAATCTTCAGTGATGTGAATTTTGAATTTTGCTGATCCTATCTGTTGCAGATGCGAAACAGAAACATTAATACACAGAAACAGAAAGAACCAGCAACATACTCAGCCAGTTCATTTTATTTGAACCTCGCTAACTTGAAAATTTTGAAAAATTCATGATACGCTGAATATATTTTCTACTTATGAGATTTTGCTATTGTTGTTGTTGTTGTTGTTATTGTTTCACATATTTCAAATAGAAGATGTACAGGTTTTGTTTGTTTGTTTTGTTTTTCTTTATAATTCTTGCCTTTTACCTCAAGTGCATAGCAAAGGAAAAGTAATTTGCCTGACTGAAAAAATGGCTTATTGAATCACTTCATTTACAGAGCTTTGTGGATATTTTGTTCGAAAACCTCCCAGATGTCTGCAGAAATGTTGGAAGTTTGTCATCTCTTCAAATTTTGATGAATAAATGGTGTTTGGTTCAGGAAGAGGTTTGGTTGTGGCAGTTGTTGTGCTTGGTGTTGTTGTTGTTATCACTATTATGTTGTTGTATTTTACTATGGTTTTATTTTTGTTGTACATGTATTTTGTCATAAGGATTATTTATCATTTGTGTGCGATCAACAACACATAGTATGGCCCACCTATATGTATTATATACCATCTCTTGGACAACCTGCCCTTAAGTGCCGGAAACAAAATCACCATGTGATTGATGGCTTGTAAGGAAAAACAAGCCACACCTGATGCTATCAGCCTCAAGGACCCATGTAGCCTAAATACGCTCGTACTTGCTTATATCGACAAATATATTTATTCATGGGACGACAAGAATAAACAATATATAATCGGGAAAGGGGCATCGAGGGGACGGAATTTCCGAAACGTCAAACGAAAGTGATCTACACTTAGCTCCGTGAAAATATGTATGTACGTTTATTGTCAATAACTTGAGGCGGATTAGAGAAGAAACGGATTCATGTTTGTGTAAAGAAAGATGTGGATTTGCGTCATTGTCTTCATCAGTGAGAACCACGTCATATGTCTTCAAGATTTCGTTTGTACAAGCCAATAATCGTAAATTCCTTTTTAATCTTATCTTTATTACGCCTCGCCCGCATTCTTGGCCAATATCTTTCCATGGATGGTAAACTACTGCCTAGAGACTATATTACGTTTCAGTGACAACTGGAGACATTCAGATAATCTTTTCAAAAGCCGGTATCAGTTTTATGGCCATTTACTGTTGTTTGTTAGAATATAAAAAATGGAAGTGTTTTTCTCTCCCGCGATGCTTTTGTAAGAGAATTTACTTCATAGATGCATATTTTAATATCGCTTTATTTGACAAATGAGAGAGAGAGAAAGAGCAGTGCGCTTGGAGCAAGAAAATGATATCAAATTGTATGATCGGTTATTTCAAATAAAGATTAATGTATTTTGCATTGGAATAAGTGCCATTTGTAGAAGGCAGATCGAGGTTAATGGGCATTTTGAATGTAAGTGAGAGGCTATAAGCGCCAGAAATTGGCCAGACAAAATATCCTCAGTGGACTAGATATCGCTGATATCTACGCTCCCATCATCAGATTCTCTTTGAAGGTGGCCATGGCATCTCCCAAGACTGGCTGGAGTGCAGCCTGTGTCACACGGTCAACATCACTGGCATATTTGAACTCCACGCACTTGTCAAAAGATTCCAGTAGCCACAATAGCTGGCGAGATCGCACGGAAGAGAGATCTGGAAGGATTTCTGTCGCAATTCTTCTCGGCATATCTGGCATTGTATCTCTCTTTGTCCGCATTTGTGATGGTACGTTTTGTTGCCCTTCCTCTGTTCTCTCTCTACATTCCTTGCGCGGTGTTTCTTGCTTTTTTTTATTTATTCTGTACCTCCACCCATTCTCTCCCATTCTGTTTGTCTTGCACCTGTCTGTCTGGGTCTCAGTAATAATGTCAGTATATCTCTTTGCCATGCCAGCTTTCATCTGTGTTTGCCTTTTTCATTCCAGCCCGTCTCAATGGCCGCCTTTTATTTCTGCTCCAATTTAAGACTACACAGGAGGAAAAAAAATCCTTGGTTAAACCATGAATATGCATATTCTGATCTCCAGTTAATCTCTTGACATAAAATAATACAAGAACTTCCTCGCTCAGTCCGCCCAGTTCACAGAACTTACGGACATCCAACTGGACAGGTGTCCTTGTTCTTGTGGCTACCATCTCATATGTTTTGTATCCTCCTCCCCCCCCCCCCCACCCCCTACCCTCTGCCAACCTCCGGAAACCATTCCCTCCCAGTCTTTTTTCACCGGCAATGGGGTTCTGTTTCTTAAAAGACCATATATCCAACTTTGTGAAATTGAGTAATGATTAGAGATTTGTGATTGAGATGTTGGCGCCCTTGACAGTCTGGATCAGCCACATCCTAGTGAAGAAAGAAGGTCTCCACTTTGTTTAGCGATTGATATTTTTGTCAATGCAACAAAACTGCAAGTTGATGCTCATATCTCGATATCGACTGAAAGTTGATCTACTGTCTTTTGAGATCAAGCTCCAGAAGGACCAGAGACATCTTGGTTGGAAATGTGACAATAGCGGTCCGCAACTGGTCTTCTGAGCAAACTGTGTCGGACACTGAGTCAATACGATGTGCTCACGACGTTCTCTTTGTGTTCTCCAGGAGGGCTGAGGGAAGGCGAGTCAATATCCAAATATTGGACCGGATTATTGACCCAGCCTACACAAGAGCGCAACTAGTGCTCGGACCAGATTAGAGCTGCCCATAGAGCATGTGAGCCAAGTCTTATGAATATCTCATGACAGGTTCAGGTGCTCGGCCTTTGTGATCCTATGGGAACAAAAATGAAAACTTTCAGAAAGAGAGAAAAACATGCTGAGGAGAGACATGTTGTTTGAAAGATAAGATGGAGATTTAACTGATCTCTCTAGCCACTAATCTGGAGGGTTTTTGTTTGCTTGTGTGTGTGTGTGTGTGCGCGCGTGCGTGCGCATGCGTGTGAATTGTCGTTGAATTGCATTGTCGGAGCACGGGCGATGGCGAGAAAGCAACGGATTACAAAGACAGTGTGTTACTGTAGACTGCAGGCAGGCAGGCAGGACTCTCTCTTATCCGAGTGTTCAACTTGGAGCTAATAGTTCAGACATTTTCTGTCAATTAAGATGGTAAGGAACCGTAAAGAGCTGGGCAGGACGAGGCACAATGTATAGATATGATACTTGAATCAGAGACGAATTATATTTCTTGCACGATAATGAAATGAATAGGTCCGTCCTTTAAGTTACTGATGGCTTTGTCTTGCCTGCTTCTCTGCTTTTTTGTTGTTGATGTGCCAGTCGATCCTTTCCCTTTGAGAAAAGCTTACACGTTGTACATGTTATAGTGAATTCAAAATGACCCCTGTCTCTTTGCCATTACATTTATCCCATTCACGGCTCCTCGGCAAAGAGATACAAACCGGCCTGTGAGATGTTAATTAACTGTCCTTTAGTAACGGTGCATTAGAGGCCTGGCGCCTGGATGTTAATGGAACCACGTGGAACTGAAGGCTCTCAGTTTGATGTAGACAGCAATCAGGCTCGTTAGATGAGCCCGGGTGAATGAAGTTTGTTTGCCAATGATGCGACTACAGACCTGACGCTTTGATCTGGATCTAAAACCAACTGTTAGTTTCATATACATGTGGATGATGTGTGTTTATCTTTACACAGACAGCTTTGTATTCAGGTCAAAATGAAATTGAGGTGAATGGCTGTAAGTTGAGTCTGATGCTTAGTTACAGTATATTCTCATATTGTCCAAAGCCACAGTCCGTGGTCCTGGTAAGTGAATGTCGGAAGTCTGTTGACTCAGGCTGTGACAGACACAGTCAAGAATCAGTGAGAACATCATGCTCAGGTGAGAAGAAACATTAAGTTATTGAGCCTAGGATTTTTGTGCCTTTAGTTTGACCCAATGCTTTGAAAACGGATAATGTTTTAAAATAACAATATTTAATATAGTATAATTGTAGTACAGCATGTTGGCATTTTTGTTTTCTTTTTTTACATTGTCAGTCATATCTCCTATCGCATGACGATTCCTTCTTTATGGATTTGGTGCTTTGCTTTTGACCCCATGTCTTCTAATTTGAAAATAAATCTGCCCACATTTTCGGCCAGAGACTAGGCTTACGTATTATATTGTTGGTGCGAATTTAGGGCAAAATAGTCTGTTAAAAAGTCGTTGCGGGGATGAGCTAACTATTGATAGATGGCAAAGAAAAAAGATGAAGCAAGTTGACCAGTCTTGTTGTTCTACAGTTCTTTGGGAGCCTCCCCAGAGGTGCATTTTTTTGAAGAGCAAGTACCCTCCTTTTTTGTTCTACAAACCCTTAACAGTCTTTTGTCAAGATCAGTTCAAGGTTCTCAACTTCACTGGACAAACTTGTCTCAACAATAGCACAGATATGTCCATCAATTTAGTGGAGTCGGAATGTCTCTCTACTGACTTCTAAATGGGCACATGTCCAGTCCTTGACCCTGCTTTCTCACCTTGGCGAGAACGAGAAAGGTCTGCCCACGGACAGATCTCAGATACTATATGCGCTGGCACTGTTCCACTATATGCGCTGGCACTGTTCCCTTTGAAGCTCAGTTTACATACATCTACTTCCCTTGATCAGTTTAACGCCAAACTTATGTTTGCTTTACGGCTGCTTGCTTGGATGGGATGGGCGGGATGAAAAAAAAAAGACATGGGTGCTGCGTGAATCGGAAGATGGTAGTCTTTGAAGGTACGGTACATTTACTTTCAGGAGACTTCTGAAGAAAAAGAAAATCTATTGAGTACTCTGTACACCAATTGACCAACAGAAAGTGTACATAATTGTACATAT
>JBCEWB010138580.1:0-11002 GCA_039654565.1 Peronia peronii | reverse complement strand
CTCCTAGGGGGTGGTTATCTCGGCTGAATCCTCTGATACCGTGGTTGTGTGGCTATAAATAACGATGAAATCGTAATTGCCTCACACATGCACATAATAGGTGTCACCCTCTCACGGTGATTGGGGCCACGAGCAACGGGTGAGGTGTGAAACGGGGGACAGTGCATTATTTCAACACGCTTGCACCTGTTTCATATCACTGGGCAGTACAGCACATTGCGGACGCCGATATTTGACTCGCTCACGGATGATTTCTTTGTCGGGGCTTTTTGTGTCATACTGCTGAGCAGTACAGCACATTGCACTGATTGCAGGTACCAGTAGACCTATTGATGTGCTCAGGGATGATTCGTTTGTCGGAGGGAACTGGTTCGGTACCTGAGTTTGGTCTTGTTTACACTTAATATGAAAGAAAAGTGTGGTCGGGGAAACGAAAATCGTTCGTCAGAAGCGTAGTTTCCGTATCGGCCCATCATTTTATTTCTTTGTAAGCATAAGAAATTACATAGCAAAATAACCGTTCCCAAAGATTCTTTCTTAATAACGCAAGTTTCTTTTTAAGCGTTTTCTTACCAAGCGTGTTAGAGAGTACTACACTATCTAGATCTAGTCCTTAGGAGCTGGATCTGCTGTCATTAGTGCTAGTGTATTCCATGAGGCCACAAATATGTTCAATGTGAGAGTTACACATTTTATTGATTCGGTGCTATCTTATAAATATCATTATTGCAAAATTTCAATGTCCAGAGATTAAAAATCCTGATTATTTAGAAATTTCTGTGTGCTTGTGAGTTTTTTAAGGTCTGTTGTGGATCAGAATTTCTAGTTGGGTTCCCATGGTAAGTATTTGTATATTATACTGAATTATGAATTGTTTTGTGACAACTGAAATGGATTGAGGTGTCATGATATTAAACATTCCATGTGAAGCTCAACAAAGGAGAGTATCCTTGAAAAATGTGACCGCACATCTCAACATGCCACCACACGTTTTCCTACTTGCCGCATGATTACTGCATTTTTAGAATGGAGAAGTTTTTTTTTTTGTTTTGTTTTGTTTTTTTTTTTCAAACGGAAATTTAAGGCTGGATTTTTTATTTTATTTTTTTAACCCCGCAAGTAATGTTCGTATATAATGTGTATAATCACATGTGCATTTGTATTATTATGTCCACTGAGACAAAGCATTCTTTGCATCCATTCTGTTTGCTTAGAGAAATGAGAAGGTAGTAGTCGACTAAACTAGCCATTACTATCGCTGTAATCTAGGGCATTGCCATTCGGAGCTATCTGTTGGTGTTGTGAAGGTCGGTGACTGAAAGCAGACTTGCTGTTATAAATTGGCACCTTTAATTTTTTGGCTTGCTCTTTTAACGAAACAAGCGTTTGTTTCTTTCACAAAATTCTTCCAGCTTCATCTCAGATTCATTATAGAGAGCAAATGTGGTACCCACATCTATGGCCATGTTTGAGAGAAGCGCGAGTGTGTGCACATGGAAGTCGTATCTCATCTGCATCCGGTTCTGTGACTCGGGTCCATGGGGGTGTTCTAAAAATATCTCAGGGTCCATGTAGCAAAAATATTCTATCGGGACCTGAGTCTGTTCTAAAAATAGCTCTGGGTCCGTGGTCCGGGTCAACGGTGGGTGTTCTAAAAATAGCTCTGGGTCCGTAAAGCAAAAATATTCTATGGGGACCCGCGTCCATATAGCCACTTCGTAATGTAATATGAGATAACAATGGACAACCTTTTGTCTGATCAGCTAGTTATCAAAGTATCACTCCAGATGGTCAACCGCCGACCAGAGTAGAATGTTCCTGATGGCGTGGGAAACACCCCAATTCCTGGATGATTTGGTCCAATCAGAGTGCTTGAACATTTCTAGAACTGCAATGGCTAATCTCTTTGGAGAAGTCTGTGTGAGTAGGGGTGATAGCTTGTATTACTCTTCAGAAATCCATTATTTTGCTTGATTTGGTCACATCTTTACTCCTCCGTTTTTGTAACATGTTTGATTCCAAATAGTTACGAGGGCCAGCATGCCCATGTGCTAATGACTAATTATGGGGTTATTCAGGGCCACAAAAAAAGGCCAAGAATTATCATGTTTGTTTATGTGAACTCTGACCTGCATATACGTCAACAAAGATTCACTAAGAGTAAGATTACTATACATTGACCACAACAGACCTCACCATAACCAAGGTGGCACATTGCGCCACTCAGCGGGACAAGTGCCTTAGCATGTAGCACCCAGCCACGCATATCAAGTGCCGCTCTTCACTTGCAGTTTTAGAGTTAAATAGCATTATGTTATATGTTACCACTGTAGGCTACTTATTGTTTAGCAAGTAATCAAAGAGATCCAGATTTGTAGAAATGTGAAATTTTCAAGCCTGGGTCACACAAATAGGCGTGTTAATAATTATTTTAGAGACCTGTCACTATGGTTCGATATTTTAATTCACCTGCTCGTCCACTACCAACAGAGACAGCACTGACACAGACCGCATGTGAGATTTAAATGACTGAGGAACTAGATCAAGATATCCATATGTCTCAAAACCGGCACTCATTCCCAGTGTGGTCCCGGCTTATCTCTACTAGATCTATGGAAGTGGATCGGACACAGATGTGCACTACATTGCTCACTTTCCCTAATTACTCACCAGTAAAGAATGACATCTTAATCGGCACAGAAAAAAATTGTTATACCCATATAGTTACATAATATGGCAGGGAGGTGGAGCTCCCAAGGTCATCGTCCTTCAGTGATGTCAAACTTTTGACTTCGGATGGAATTTCAGCTTTTCTGGTCATCATCAATTTTGTACTTTTGGCCAAGCAACTGTCCACTTTTGCTGAGTCAAGAAGACAGTCATGTTTTTATGGTAATTTTTAACGTGGTACAAGTCCTGCACAATAACAGTGAAAACGGATGGAAGCGTAATAGAATTTTGGCACAAACTGGCGTTTGGCAACTGTTTGAGGACTGAAATCAAAGTTTTTAGCACTTAGTTCCTCACACCTGACAACATGCATTTGAGTGGTCACGTGAGTTGCTGATAGAAAATCAGCACATTAGAGTACTAACATGGTGTTAGAAAGGCTAATGCATACTAGATCTCTTTATACTAGATCTAGTTCCGCTCAATGATAATGATGATGGCATTGCCTGTGGAATCTTTTAGATTTTTGGAATTTCCACTTGTTTAATAATAATAGTTATAGTCCCACTTCTAGGTTCTTGTGGAAACTTTTGCATACTTCTCTAAAAAAAATGTGAACTTCTCCTAACAGGAAAATCCTAGATTTTTAAAAAAGTATCTTACGTAACTGGACAGCACCCAACTGCCGTGATAAAATATCGGAGGGGGAGAGGTGCAAAATTTTTTGGTGAAAACAGCTTGACATCCGTGGTCCTTGCATATGCGAGCAAGAACATGCTGATAGATTTAAATTAGCAATTGGAATCATCTCCTAGATAATTGGAAGGGCAGTAGTCGATATGTTGAATAGGTTGGGACTTTCATTGTAAACATAAGCTGGGACCACACTACAGAACGGGTGCCCCAGAATCTAAATGAGAATATGAATATAGATGGGAGAAAAATATTTCAAATAGCATTATGATTTCAAAAAAAAGAAAAAAACGATAAGTGGTCTGTCAGCACTGGCAGATATAATAGCAAATTACTGTGAATCACTAACTTTCAAAGGAGAGAAAAATGAAATATTGCCTTTTATGTGGGATGGAGCACCTTTCATTTAACATACACACCCACTCAGTCAGATGGCTTCTTCAAAATTACATTGAATTTTCACTTTCCGAAAAGTTCTTCTCAGTTCTTATTTCCATATGAAGTCATCAAGGCATTTCTTGTTGAATCAGTTTTGCACCAGTCTTCTCCATTGTCTGGGTCTCCGCAAATGATTTCTTTGTATTTCCTGCACGTTGACGGTCCATCTTTTCTTCAGTATGTCCTTCCTCTTTTTCACATCTTTGTAGTAAAGCATCAGACCACAAACTGAAAAAAATCCATTCAGATATTGTTTCAGTGGTTCAGTTAATTTTGAGGGGGAAGTTCATGTCACCTGGGGCAAGCCTCTCAATTTTCCCAGTAATACTGATTTCATGTATTACCAGAAGAAGTTCGTCTTTTCCACTTGAAAGATATAGTCATTTTGGAAGAGGGGTGGTTTACTTCTATGGTGAGAGAAAGAAGTTGTCGTGAATGTCATGACTATGGAGATATGCTGTCATATGATGCTGCATTCAAATTTTTATTGAAGTCTTCTCTTTTATTTTACACTTTTGTGCCAAGGAATGTGAACAGCTGTGAACTCCAAAAACATGGTAACTGGGATACAAAGATATGACACAGTCTTCAGTGCCAGCGTGGGACGAATTTGTTGAAGGTAGTATGTTTGTAAGACAGATGTGTCCTCCTCCCCCCCCCTCCCCCCCCCACCAACCCCAAAAACAGATGTCTGTTTAGGAGTTTTTCAGTTGAAGAGTCTTGTGAATTGGAATGCTGTCACATATTCTATCAAATGATTTTGCCTACACAGAGACTAAATTGCGTAAAATGTTGTTTGTTATCAGTAAGACAAATGGGTACAATATGATTAACCTCTATCGGCCACGATCCTTGTCAAAAGTCAATATTTTTGAAAATGTGGATCAAAAACGGATTCAGTGAGCATATACAGGTAATGGACATTACATGAATATATTTTTATCTTTTCCTTTTAATAAGATGTAAGTACCAGGTAATAAGTTCTGCTTTGTTCTGTGCTTGTTTGGCAGACAATCTGGTTAAGAGTGGACTTTTCAGTGGTCTTTGTCTCTTGTCCAATCAACATGATGTATTGTATGCCACAGGATGCTTGACCAGCCTAGACAAGGTAACTCAGTAGTAGGATTTAAAAGGTAGCAAAGGTAGAAGATTAAAAAATGAAAAAGTTTTCTGAATGTATGACAGTGAAATGTTTAGGAAAATTAGAAGGAAATGGTCAATAAAAATAAATTCAAAAAAAGAATTGTTTTATTCCATTAGTAAAGATTTTAAAATTTCATCAGTGTAAAATTATTGATCCATTCCCTAAATTTTATTGTGATTGAGGTGAGACAATGGATAAATACAAACTGATAATAAAATTTTTTCTCAATTTACCTACAGGGAGTGGAATGCTGTTAGGTAATAGTGTCTTTTTCCTTTCAGTTTGCTAGTTTGTATGATTTAGTTTTAATGTTAGTTGGTCATGCTTACCTATGGAGGCACTTAGTCATATATGCAATGGCATTCAGGTTAAAATCTTGTCAGATTTCTATAATTTGTTATTTTGTTTTGATTATTATCATCCAGGGTGAAGTGAAACAACTGTTAAGTACTTTCTCTAGAGGGAAAGTTGATGAGAGTCACAGAGCTTTGACACTGACCCTGACCGGCAGTTTGCAGAGAAAGACAACATTCAGAATTTACCACAGGACACACATCAGGTGTGGGTCAGTCTGTCAGCTGTGTTGTCTCTATCTGTCTGTATGTTACAGGTTTTCAAGAAAAAAAATTAATCATTTGTTGCAGTGGCCACAATTTTTTCAAAATGTAACTGTCCTCCCAACAATTCAGTACAATTTTGACCTCAAAAATTATTTTTTTTTTTCTTTCATATTTTTGTGAATTAAATTGCAATCCATTTGAATGAAATTGGGAAGTAGAGGGGATGAGGGTTTATCTGCCTTTTGCCCATCATAGAAAGATTGAAAGAGGAGTATAGAGAAACAAAGGTTTTACAGTGGAAACCTGATATAACAGGATGCTAGGACCATCAAAATGTCTGAGTTACAACTGATTCTTGTTATAACTGATATACAATGAATGAGAGAGGAATGATAGAAAATTGCTATTGCTTGATTATAGGAGAAATCTTTTTTCATGGATTGTCTCCTTTGATGAATTCTTTTCCTTTTGCATGCAAAAACCATTGTGATAGGGACAACAACATATTATTTTACAGAGGGTTACAAAATGTACTTTTGTATAAATATTAGTCATGAAAAGTTTTAGCAGAGCAACTGAACATGTAGATAATAGATATCTAACACAACACTTCAACTCTAATACTGGAACCGAAACACTGCTCCACGGACGGATAGACTCAACTGGCATCTGACCCTCCTGATTGCTGTCCTCAACATAGTGCCAACAAGAATAATCTAACCTAAGATGAAGGATATCATATTTCCTCATACATTTGCTTCCCTCCTCCTACTGGGCCAATCCCTTTGTGCTTGATCACTTGTGCACATTGTCATGGGAAATGTGCTTAAAATCTCAAATTTCCCATAAAATTAATAAAAGTAGTAATAGTAACGGAGAAAAACACCCAATTAGCTTAAAACTACGAGATTTTTGCACTGCTGCAGCTGTGATGTCCCAGAACATAGCCTGGATCTACTGTATTTTCTCTGCTAAATGCACCGTGCATTGCCTGCAGTTGCAGTCAAGGGAGTTTTATAATGCTCTTTACATGTGACACAAGTCCCAAGTCATAGGAATAGACGTTTGAGTAATATTATGGCTGATGACTCCATTTTGAATGGTCAGTGATGGTCAATGTCGCTTCAAGCTGTACATGTGCAAGGCCTGTCTGGAAAGTAATAAGAAAATTAACCAAGTAAATATTTCTATTTGAATCTAACTGAAACTCACACGAGAATTACTGTCACTTTTTGGCTACTTTTCAATGTAGTCTCCTTGAAGATTGATACACTTTCGCTGGCGCTGAGCCAGAGAATAGATACCCTCCCTGAAGAAATTTGTTCAAATGATGAGGACCAATTTTGCATTTCTTCAATGAGGTTGTCATGAGTCAAACTTTCTTCCTCCAGGATGGCGTTTCACGGTTTCAGGGGCCCAAACAGGTGATAATCTGATGGAGCCATGTCAGAACTATGGGGTGGACATGGTAAAATCTCCCATTCATAGCGATGGAGCCAGTCTCTTGTCAATTTAGCATTGTGGGGTCTTGCGTTGTCATGCTGAAGAATGACACCCTTGCTCAGAAGGCCCAGTCTCTTGCGGGGCACAGCTTCTCTCAACTGATTCAAGTGTTTCACAATAATAAGCAACATAAATGCATTGTCCCTGAGGCAAAATATCTAACAGAAGAACGCCTTTAGCATCTCAGAACGCGGTAGTCTTTAAGTCTCCTTACTGAAGAGATGACAGGTGCTTCTAGGTCATGGAATCTCATTTTGTTTCTGGCATTGCATGATGCCTCCACATCTCATCACCAGTTATCAAATGTTCGATAAATCTTTCACAATTTCCTTGAAAGTTCCCACCAGCTCCCATTTCAGCCAAAGGATTCCCATCATTATCACCATTTTGTCTTTACCGATCCAGAAGGGTTGTGAAACATTGACTTGCTGTAGCTTATGATCCTCTATCAGCTGTTTTGGAAGCTACTTAGCCGAAGTCAAAATACCCTCCACTAGGAGATTGAAAGACATACTACAGAATGTACTTAGCCAAAACCTTCCGATAATCCAAGTCCACATTGATAATTTCAGTGCTCTTTGAAATTTCAAGAACTGAAACAATGTCTCAAACTTTCAATCTCCTTTCTTCTTGAATGATCTCATCAACCCGAACAACCTTTTGCACATCTTGAAGATTCTGGGCACCCAGAGCAAGATTTGTCTTCCAGGCTGGTACGGCCTGCCTTAAACAAAGTACATCAATGATAATACTTGACTTTTGCTCATTGAATTCTTACCATATACGGTAACAATTTCATTGTGGACTTTGGTAGGATTTTGTCCGCACAACACCCTCACCTCTACCATTGTTCTGCAATGGGGGCCGTCATATTTAATTTGACATAATAACATTGACAGGATGCAATCAACACTGATGTGATATTTTGTCACAAGAAAGTGCACACCGTTTACAGATTCGAAAAATATTGATTAGTCTGAAAGTTATGGTGGTTTTCTTATTACTTTCCAGACAGCCCTCGTATGAATTGTATGTATGCATGCACCAATTACAAAGCATGGGGGGGAAAAGTTGACATATTGTGCGTGTGTGTCTGTCTGTGTTGGTGTATATGATAGTACAGTAGTAAACTTAAATAGTGACTTGAGAGGCAAATTTCATTAATTTACAATGCTTACTTTACTAATATTAAAATCAAGAAACAGCCAGATGTCAAGGCTGTCAGCTTAAGCTGAAGAAAGCAGATATGTTTAGGTACATGCTTTATATATATCACTTTTTTTTTTCTCTCTCTCCTCTGTAGATGAATTCATCCATTCCTTTTTTTCTTTCTCTTTCATTTTTCAGTGTTTATGCAACAGCTCAGACAAATCACAGTGGCTTGACAGTGAGTAGGCTGCCGCTGGGCATTTTTGTGACTCTCTTCCAGAAACCAGTTGTGCCTTACAAAGCCATCACACTGATAGAGGACTTCACGGAAAAACTCAGACGTTGAGTTGATTCAAAAGAAAATAGCTTAAGCTGGTAGGTATTGGATCTTTTTCTCCTCAGGAGAACAGATCTTGTTCGTTATATGAACAATACAATTGGCAGTTCCATAGGTAACCAATCTTCTGTGTGGGTCAGTGAAGATCATTGTGGACGATGGCAGATCTGGCAGAAATTGCAGCTGCTGCCGGAATTACTATCATTGATTCAGAACCAAATGAAGGAGGAGATATGAAAGACAGAGATGGAGAAAAAGTGATGGTAGTTACTAGTGACTATTTACCTACAGCCTATGGTGATCAACAGCGAACAATAGATCTAGTAAGTGAGTGGGAGACTTTATTCAGTTATCGCTATACTGAGGCTGATCCAGATTATGTCAAGACATTGGAAGAAGCCAATGTTTTAAATGAGCCTCCTTGTGAGGATGGTTTTAACTGTCGGCGTCATCGAAATGATAGTCGCAATTGGAACCGAGATCGAGACAATTATAGCCATGGCCGATATGATGGGGGAGACCATGGAGGTTACAGAAATAGAGGAGGTTATAACAGGGACAGCAGGGACTGGAATCGACGTGGTGGTGGTAATGGTTGGGGGAGAGATCGATCCCGAGACCATCCTCGAAATTATGGAGACTATAACAGACACAGTGACCAGCAGGGCCGGGGCTATGGGAATCAACCATATCATGGACAAGGGGAGCAGCAAGGGCAGCGATACGGTGGGTATCAGTACAGAAACTATGATGAACATGGTCGTGGTTACAGAGATCAAAGGTGGAGAGAGAGTGACAGAGGTTCTGGGCAAGTGCGAGATCGCTCACCTCAAAGATGACACAATAGTCCAGACTTGTTTGTCGTTTCATTTTATGACTGATGTTGTTGTGCCTTGGTCTTTTTTAATTACTTGTGTTGTAAGATGTCAGTTTTGGTTTCATTCTTTGTCATAGTAATATGCTCTTGTAGTGTGAAGAAAGCCTAGAAAAAGAGTAAAGTGATTGTTTTTGGAATAAGTGTTGTAGAGATAAATGATGTCAATTTATGTCATGTGAGGACAGTAAGACTTAAAATTTTTGTTTGGGATATAAGCAGAGGAAGAATTATTATTATTATTATTGCTTATTTTGACTGGAACAAGAACTGTGAAAGTTACAGTCAATAGGAATAAAAACAGAAATGCCTTTTTTTTTTTAGAATTTTATTTTAATAGATTTTTTTTCTACGGTATGTCCAATTTGTTTAGAATTCTGGATATTGAAAAATTCTTGTGTTGTGTTCTTAAGTATATAATGTGTGTGAAAGAGAGAGAGAACCATCGTTTCAGACTAAATGACAGAAACCAGTGGCATGGATCTTCATCTGCAATCCTTTGGTTGCAGATTCATGTATAGTGGTCTCCGCCTAAGAACCCGGTCGTTGGGAGACAAAAAAAGCGGGCTCATAGGCCGACGGGTTCTTAGGCGGACTGAAAAGTTACGCAACCCATCCGACCATAGATTGTCTTCACTATTATGATTGTTGATTGTTACCGTTAGTTTAAAGATTTATCTATGTGAATAAATACAGTTTTCTTCCCTGTGTGTATGTTATAATTAGATACAGCAATTCCTGATCTTTTTTAGCATATAATTACACCAATATTGCCCAGTGTTTATATGCCGTGTGAGTTTTCACATAACGGTATCATTGCTGAAAACATGATACAATTGCATTATTATGTTATCCCGCGGATAATTGCACGAGTGACCCAAGTGTTTACAGAGTGACCGAAGTTGCAGAACAACTGACCAGCCAGGAGGCTAAACTTACTCCTCCTTGTCCACAGAGCCAATCACAGGTGGTATCCCACATGTCAGACAAAGAGATGGTTACGTATTAGTCAACAACGTAGCCTTCATTTCAATTCCTTTGTCTATCTGTTCTCTCCACCCATCCCCATTTTACTGCACATCTAGCACTGTGCGTTTCTCGCAAGTGGACAATATGATGTAGAATTATACCATAAGTACTCGGGGTGTCTTGGCCCGACACCGGGCTCTTAGGCGGATTTTTTTTATTTGGGAGCGCCTGGAGCGGGTTTTTAGAGGGGCAAATTATAGAGGAAAAATTCCATTTCACAGTAGCGGGGGGGGTTCTTAGGCGGACCGGGCTCTTAGGCGGAGACCACTGTAATTTTCATTTTGTCATACCCTGACTATATGACATGACTCATGACCATCTCTTTCACTCCAGAATTTCACTGTATGAATGTACCCACCGTGTTTGGCACAATACAGCCGTTATCGTGCTGATGTGCCGTTAAACCCCAACACAAACAAACAAATAAACACACAAACATACACACTGACAGACAGACTTGCAGAGACACACACATACACATATAGGGAAACTTCATCTGAAAAGTTTATGTTGAGATTAGAGGAGTAGCATAATCTATCTATCTATCTATCTATCTATCTATCTATCTATCTATCTATCTATCTATCTATCTATCTATCTATCTA
>JBCEWB010138579.1:14140-26659 GCA_039654565.1 Peronia peronii | reverse complement strand
ATAGATAGATAGATAGATAGATAGATAGATAGATAGATAGATAGATAGATAGATAGATAAACAGACAGACAGACAGAAAAATAGATAGACAGACAGACAGATAGATAGATAGATAGACAGATTGCTAGACAGTTAAACAGATGGATGGATAAAAATAAAGATAAACAAACCAATACGAATATATTATGAATGACTGGGATGTAGGGGGGGGGGGGAGGAAAGGGTGGGGGGGGAGGGGTAAAATCCAGTTACTGTATTACTGTACTTGTAAATGTTCAAACTGAAAGTCTGAAAGAACAGATCTGATAATGTTCTCATCACCATCACTATGCAAAATAAAAAAAAATACGTCAGATGAAAAACAAGAACAACATAAAAGCATTAAAAGAACAAAGGAAAAAAAATAAAATTATGTGCTGCATTTTTCAGAACAATTGAAACATACATAAAACGAAACGATAGAGCAACGAAAAACATCAACAACAACAATGGAAAGAATCGAACAGAATTCTCTTCAACATTCTTCAGTGCAACAGGAAACACACATACAAAATGGAAACAAACAAAGAAGTAAACAAATAAAAATATAGAACAATATCAATTAAGAGAAAGCTTCATATAGAATTCTACCTATCACACACATAATATGAAACAAAACACAAAAACAATGAGGCACGCATAACATGGAAACAAAACAATATGCATGACGTATTTCGAGATTGGTTACATATTGACGGATTATCGATTACACATGGATTTGTTCATAAGGTGTGGGCATATGTGAATAGTAGAACACAAGATTTCTGGAAAATCCGACGCCGAAGTAGGTCAGGACTTTTCATACGTCATTAAATCATTAACACACTACTCACTACTATTATTATTTGGAGGGCATCTAGTTCAATAGGCTCACAGCGAAGAGTTTAAATCATAAATTTCTCACCCACCGCAACAGGGTCAAACCAAGACTTACCAGGGTCAAAACCAAACTTACGGCCGCCGAGGCAAGGCCAAGGATATGGGTTAATGGGATTTCCCGGAATACTGGTGAATTCTATGCATCAAGAGCTGTTTGCCATGCACAGAGCATACATACAGATCAGTGCATGACCCAAAATCCCTTGATCAATTGAAATGCTTCGAAATACCTCAGCGTGTAAACAGAACGTGAACAACATCAGCAAGGGAAATAATCAGAATTTTATCACAAGATTCTTCAGTAAAGCCAAAACACACAAAAGAATCAAAATGAAACAAAACACAAACAATGAACAAAGCGGTTAAAAAAAAAAAAACAGCATTAACAAGCAAAGAAAGGGAGATTGTACTTGACCAATTCTATTATTTCCCTTTGCCCTGTTATTTCCCTTTGCCACGCACAAGGGATGTCGAACAAGCAAAGTAAAGAAAAAAAAAATCACATCTGCCCCCTTTGCTAGATTTGAAACATACGTGATGAACAATTTGAAAAAAAAAAAAGCTAAAATGAAAATACATTTTCTTCTTCTTGTTATAATTTAATCAATTTTTTTTTTTTTTTTTATGATCAATATTTTTCCAATGAGAAGACGTAAAGTGATTTTTTTTCTTCTTTACACTACTGTTCAACATGTCTTGTGTCTGGCAAAGGGAAGTAATAAGGTTGGTCATAACAATCTCCCATTCTATCCACCCACTCTTCAGTTTTCAAGTGAAACAAAGTGAAACAAACAAACAAACAAACAAACAAACAAAAAAGAACAACATCAAAGAACGAGGAAAACAAAATTCAAGTAAAATACTGACTGGACACAAGCCACTGTTTAATTTGTGTAGATAACATTTAATGAAGGAAAAAAATTAAAAATCACATAAAATGCTGATTACTAGAATTGATGAAAAAATTTGGCAGGCAAAGATTTGAATGAAGGGGGCCCTGATAACAGTGATAGTCATTTGTTACATTGGTCATTCCTACACTTTATTGTTTGCTTGTTTGTCTTTTCTCATTTTCATTCCTTTCCTTGTTTCTTCTTTCTTTCCATCAACAATTATTGACTGAAATTATCCATCACTTACAGATCCCTAAAATATCACTCAGAACAGAGTAGCAAATGAACAGCAATAATAATAAAAAGGAAAACAACAACACACATTTACAAAATAAATTGAAAAAACAATCTTTAAATAAAAACACTCAAGAAAGAGAATATTTCATATCATCGAAGTCAGAAATGAATATACGGGGTGCCAAATCATTTTCATATTGTGCTATGGTCGTTTCTTATTTTCCTATTTTTAATGCTATGTTTTTTAATGTTTTTCAACATATCCTATCGTAACTACAAGGCCACTACTTATCTGCCTATTCCTGCATTGTTCTACAAAAAGAACTAACATACAAATATAAATACATGTACATCTAGAGTGTAGTCTCCTGGATACCAAAAGACAGGATATGTAATCCAGAAACTTCACTTTCCTCATAATATGAATCTGACCATTTGGCACCATTAAACGTTGCTACATGTCGACTCCTGAAATATGAAATACAGGCAGCTAATTTCACCAAGGAACTGGAGATTCTATTGTTAGCAAAGGTTACATATGCATGCACATGGTGTATACTGTATATTTCTTCTTCTTTTTTTCTTTTTTAGTTACTTGAAAACAAAAGGAGGGGAGAGTTTACATTTGTTCATGCAAACTATCTAAACCAAATACAACAAAACTAAACAAAATATGAAATTATCATAATAAAATATAATGACATGCATATGCCACGGCACAGATAAATAAATCAAAAGTTATGTTTTATAAATATATCATGTCAAATTTTACTGTAGGACTGGCGAAATATTATTCAACACTCAATCTGAGCAAATGACACAATACTCCAGATTTTCATGCATGCAGGACATTGAACCAAACTAAATTATGTGACATAGCCTTGATAGCAACACAACAGTCCTGAAAAAACAAACAAACAAACAAACAAAAAAAACCTAACTAAATGTTATTAGTACACTGTATCATATAAAACATCACTTGTTGCATGACCAGGTGAAATAGAGTCTAATATCAAATTATTTCTGAAAATTATTTCTCTTTATGGCGAGGCAATGAACTGTAGTGAAAAAATGACTTTGCTACGATTCTTCTGTGCTGGAATAATCTGTTCAAAATCAACCCCTATGGCTTCATGGTTACCAAAAATATGGATTTTTCTCAGCTTCGAGCAATCCCCAACTGAGATTTGGTTCATTTCACCCACTTGTCTGGTGACATTTCGTAAATTTCATGTGGTGCAGAAAATCTCAAGCTCGTTTACATATGGCAGAAGATAATAATTACTTATACTATACTAAATGGACAACCCCCCCCCCCCGCCCAAACTGAAGTTAGAAGCAAATCCACAAAGTAAACAGTCGAGCACAAAAAAAATACAAGTTAGTACAAGCATATATATCCTACCCTACTTCAGACATCAAATTTCCTTGTTAAAAAATGAATATCCTTCAGTTTCTGCCATTATTGTAATTTAAAAAAACAAAGTAAAACAAAAAAAATTGGTCTCATCCCTTTCGTCACTATTTCTCTGAGTTCGGCAACTTTATAACTCATTCTTACTGGCCCCGATACATTTGGACCTTACTCAAGATTTATTTAGCAAAGACTATTGCACAAAACACATAAGATGTAACCCATACCTATATGTGAACAGAATTGCTACCTCTAAACTTTGCCACATAATCAAAGGAAATGTGTCCCAGTGCTACTGTATGTAAATTAGCAAAAACAACCAATGCTTGACACTCGACTGTTGCAGCTTCAAGCTCAAAATACAGGTTATCAAACAAATGATTAATTATAGACTGGGAATAGATAACATTCAAATGTTCACTGTTTGTTAGTAAAACACATGCCAGTTAAGTTAAGAGAAGAAATGGGTGCAAGGGATTTATGTACAGAACGTAATACATGTAAACATATACATAATATATTTATATATATATATATAATATATAATTTTTTTTTATCTGTCCTGCTTTGCATTTTGTACATAATGATTTGTGTATAGGCATATATAAATTCATTTAATGCAATCATAAAAACAGTAGACAATGCAGCCAAGAATAGGATGGCAAACAGGTGCAACATAGGGAACTGATTGCAAAATTTTACCTGGGTCAACAGTGAAAAAAAAATATACATGTAACAAACACCAACATTCTATCAAATGTAATAACAGAAATAATTACAAAACAAACACTGGACAATCTTACTCCAAACCCATAGACTTGCAAATAGGACATCATATAATTGACACCAACCATCAGCAATAAATGTTTTCTTTTTTTTTGTTTTTTGGGTTTTTTTTTTTTTGTTTAAAATATATCATTTTTTAAATTTCAATGATAATACAATGAATGAATAGATAGGAATTAACATTGGCATCACAAGTTTGTGCGATGTCGTTGCAAGCAAAATATAACAAAACATTTATACCAATCCCTTGGGGAACATAAGCAAAATCAGACCTCACAATTGATTGAATGATAAAACAATTAGGGCGCAATCAATACTGGCACACGCGCACAAATTTACAATGTCTAGAGTAGTCTCGTTTCACTGTGAGTTCACAACATTAACATTGAAATAATGGGCATGTAAAATATGACATTCTGTATAAGTGACAAGATATGTGATCAATATCATAAAATTCGCAAAAACCTCACAATAATCCCGCCGAGGTGTTACTTCATGGCTGTAACTACAAACAAAAAATCATTCCTTCAATCATGGATTTGTTGTAAATCTCCATTTTACCCAAGACTTGGCCATGTGGTAACTCAAACCAATGATACACTTCTTTTTCTTCTTCTTTTCTTAGTGCCAGGGCTAAGTCGGACATCAGCCATGATATCCCTCCATATCTCTCTCTGTTGGCTGGTTCTTAGCAACTCTGCATTATTGCGAATATCCCCTTGTCGTCCAAGGGGAACAGGCAATGATGCAAGAAGTTGGGCCTTTTTCTATAAAATTGTAGAGTACAGGTAGTAATTCCATTTTTGTACTCTTGTGTTTGTCCCTGTTAACACAACCATGAAATAACACATTAAGCACCCAAGCTGTAAGAATCCTGCATGGTGAATGTTGTGTTTCACATATAACCAGGAGAGCCTGGAACTTCTATCATGTGATCCAACTGAAAATGTCAACCATAAAATGGGACCAATATGGTTACACTCACTCATTATAAGGGCATTTAAATTTCATTCCAAGTAAATCATGACGTAACAAAAAGTATTGATCTTTATACTACCATGTGGCCAACGCAGACTTTTTTAAAAATATGAGTCAAATGCCATGACAGAAACTCTGGCACCTCTGCGGTTTTAACTGTCATTTTCAAAAATACAGTATATGCAAGTTTTGGTAACTGCATATACTGTTTGCTTAAAAATGACGACAGAATTAACCAAAGAATCACTGTCTGAGCTCAGTGAGGTCTAACACAGGCCCATTAGTAGTGAAAACACTGCAGTTGAAGATTTACACTGTTGCTTTATTACTGCATTTCATAATATGCACTCTTGCACAAGTGAGTTGATTTCAATGTATAGGCAACACTAGATGATGAACAAATACAGAGACAAGGTTGAAAAGCAGTAAAATGTTATCTCCGTCTTCATCAAGCTAATTTCAGTGGGAAAAATGGAGAAGGGAAGGGGGGGAGGGGGGGGGGGTGCTGAATATAGAATTTTTTTATATTAAATGTTTTATGTCTTGTCCAGGTGAGCATGACCTCCAAACTATCATATAACATGGTCAAAATGCACTCTTTTATGCTCATGTCATGTTTTCACACTTTTATGCTCATGTCATGTTTTCACATGGGCCAATCCCGTCAAAGTCTGAATATATTATTACAAAGAGATACAGAGCTCCTGATGTATTTTGGCCAGAGAGAGAGACATCCGTCCTCCCTATTACAAACACAACACAGCTGCGAGGAAGTGAAAGCAGTTTTGGGTCAAAATCATCATGATAAGGCAGCTCAGTTAAGCATGAGGGAAAACAGAAGAAAAAAACCAACAAACATTCAACATTTTAAAAAAACTACACATCAACAACCAAAACTTTTGGCACTAATGCCTTGGTGGAAACAATAATAGATTCTATTATAGACACTCCTATGTCTAACATGGGGGAAAGGGAGGGGGGAGGGGGTGGGGGGGATTGTCAGTCTGAATAAAAAATATATGACAGATCAATTGTAAGTACATAATTGAAATTCAACTCACTAAAGATAAGCTGGGTACAGTGATCTATTGCAGCAGTGTGGATGGGCAAAGTACTTTGGACAGGCAAAGCCACTACTTTAACCTTATAGATGTCAAGGGGGGTTGATCTTTCCAGATGTCTGTTCATACTAACATTTGTTTGAGCTTCTCAGAGTGTACTGTCTATATCTATTAGCCTGAAACGACACTTTTCAAAGACCTTTGACCCCGGGCCATTTGTTTCTTTAACTACCAAGAGATCTGTTGTAGAGAGGAGAATACGGAGGGTAGGGGGACTCTAGACTAAC
Organism: Peronia peronii; assembly: GCA_039654565.1. Taxonomy (NCBI): domain Eukaryota; kingdom Metazoa; phylum Mollusca; class Gastropoda; order Systellommatophora; family Onchidiidae; genus Peronia; species Peronia peronii. The sequence continues at coordinate 20,085 of JBCEWB010138579.1, read as the reverse complement.
AGTACATGAACTTGGCTACAGTCTGCACTCTTTCATCTACTAAACTGATCTGAAAATAAGTTCATACATCATAATTTCATCTCTGATCTTGGCCAGGAAGATCATCGCAAGAGAAATACTAGCTGTTCCAAGTATAATAATAGGAGTTATTGGAACAAAAATTCATCTGCTATAAGAATTAATTTGATTGAACCACATCTATAAAATTTAACTGTCACTCTATTCCTCTTGGAAATAATCATATGAGGCTGGATCTTGCTTTGGCAAAAATGTTCTCCATGGTGTTGGTGGCCTAATGGCTGGGTGGTTGAATTTGGAAGCAAAAGCTCCAGGTTCGAGCCCTGACTGGTCCTGATATTTTGCCTGTGGGAAAAACTATTTACACACATTTCCTGATTCAATCCAGGTTAAAATCAGTACCGACTATTGAGAGCTAATGATACTGTTAGATTGATAAGGATTTGACCGCCTTACAGGCAACTGCCTTTAATGCTTCCCAGGAAACTGAGAGCATTCATAAGTGTCTCCTTTGAGTCTATCGGGATAATAATAGATTATTAAGTGCTTAGAGCTTGTACTTGTACAAGGAATGAGTGTTCCATATTATTACATTGATTGTATGACCAGGTGAGTGTGAGTCAGATGTCAAAGGGATGTCAATCAGAAAATCAGATTTGACTGGCCAGGGGGAGACCAGGATTTAATCTTTATCATGACAATCTCACCATTCAAGAGTTGTAGCTAAATACTTTGTTCACCGAAGTCCAGTACATACATTTTCATTTCACTGATATGATACCAGTAACGCTGAAAAAAGTTGATCTTAGATTTGTTCCATCCTGTTGCACACATGGCATATCCTACATCCACAGTGTTCCTTGTGCCTCAGTGAAATGAACAAAATTCCTGTTATAAGTAAAAAAAAAAATAAAATCTACATAGATTCTGACAATCGAACTTATAATCATCCTCCATTCTACATAGACTTCGACTATCAAATTTATAATCCTGCATTGTATTCTACATAGACTCTAACAATGAAACTTATAATCCTGCACTGTATTCTACACAGACTCTGACAATCAAACTTATAATCCTGCACTGTATTTTACATAGACTCTGACAATCAAACTTATAATCCTGCATCGTATTTTACATAGACTCTGACTATCAAACTTATAATCCTGCATTGTATTCTACACAGACTCTGACAATCAAACTTATAATCCTGCACTGTATTCTACACAGACTCTGACAATCAAACTTATAATCCTGCACTGTATTTTACATAGACTCTGACAATCAAACTTATAATCCTACATTGTATTCTACATAGACTCTGACAATCAAACTTATAATCCTGCATCATATTTTACATAGACTCTGATAAACTCATAATCCTGCTTTAGGAAGATAGTTTCTCATATGAATTACATTCAATGACTTGCCACTGGATTAAATCTTTTTTCTTTTTGACATGCCTCTCAAATTTTCATTTCCACACAAGCATGCTGCATCAAACACAACTTCTTAAAGAGTTCTATGCCACTGAAATTTTTAATGAAGTGAAGATGAGTTTGAACATGTGTAAGAAATCTAGTGTAAGAAAAGAGATTTATGCCTCAAAGAAATTTCCCTGTCCCTTCGTAAGCACGCATTTGACTACACAGTCATGTCACTGAAGTAAGTACATTGACGATACCCACATTCTAAATGGTTCTAAGCAACAGTGTGTATAAATAAATATTTCTTTGGTGAACTGTAAAGAAAATACATGTAACTTTTCCTATTTATAAAACACACACAATCAAAAAAATAAATGAGTCATTACATCGGAAATCTGAGAGGATGAAAAAGTTCCCAGGAAAAGACAACTTGCACGGCGATGGTAATAATTTTTCTAACATAACAGATCAGGTGACAGCCACATCAATTTTCTATAAGACAAATGTGTCACATATTCTATGTGTCAACAAACCTGATTTACATTCACATCAGTGCTCTACGATAATGGCACAAGTCATTTTCAATACTTTCTGAGATAGTGGGACAAAATGCGCTAGAGCCCAAACCATTTTATGAGTTATGTGATTATAATTTTCTGAAATGAACATTCCATTCTATTGATGATTAAATTTTATGTTACTCAAAGAAAACCACGTTTGGTGTTTTGAACGCATCATTCTTTCGAACGTCGAACGTACAATTTGGATCAAACACTCTCGCAAGTTAACTATTCAATTATTATCCCCTTTTTTAAGATAACATCAAACATAGTAAGCTTTTTTCGGCTTTATGTAAGTAGGAACACAGACCTTTAAAAAACCAAATTTTATATGGATAGATTCAGTAGTTTTCAAGTTCACAAACCTTTCATGGGTTTTGCTACAGATTTATGGTACAGATTACTGATACTGTGCCAGCTCAGGACCGCCATGAGACAACAGCTGCATTTTGGTATAAGTCTGACTTAGGCTTCTATCACAGAGCAGTGATGATTATGGAACTCACCAAACTAATAAGCAAAAAATCATTCAATAACTCACAGGACTAATATTTACAACATTACCCAAAAAACATCCTCACTTAAGGAGGGGTGCTGGCCCTGACAATAAGGTTTTGGGACTAAAATATCGAAAATGGGGTTTTCCTACTTTCACACACTTTGAACTCTTCTCATACCAAAAAAACAATGGATGGGGCCAGAAACATATGCTTTATGCCCCAAAACGGCACCACTAAATGACTGTATAGAGAAATTATAAAAATTCAATTGCGATTTTCTCAATATGTACGATTTCTTCACTTTTTTCCCTTAGGTTTTTTTTATTTCTGAACCAATTGCCTTGAAATTTGGAATATAAATCCTCCATAGCATGTGTTTTGATAAAATGCATCGCTTTTTCTGAATTTCATTTCCGTTTTCGAAGGATAATTGACTATTTGGTGGAAAAATGCGAAAATTTTACATCCATCAACATATATATTTCAAAAATTTACAAAAAATATTATAGAATATATTAAGAAAAAAAATGCATTTTGTCTTTTGCACAGGATAATATTATTCATGTGCAAAATTTCACACTACTCCATTCAATATTCTAGGAGCCTTAGGCTTTTGAAAATAGCTAATTTTCAAAACATAAAATCCAATATGGAGGCATTGTCATGACAATCGGCTGCAAAACAAAAATTTTTTTCCACACTTTTCCTCTAATTTGGACATGCTCAATCCGAATTTGAAGCATAAAAAAACCTTAGTTCAGGCATTCGAAAAATCACTCTCTGGACCCGCACCCCCCCTTAACAAGAATGGTGAAAAATGATAATATCTGCTGTTCTAAATTTCTGCCTTTTTAAGTTGAAACTAACATAATTTTAAAACAATTTCATGAATTGTGTAGGAACTGTATGAAAAACTGCTCAAGATCATGAGGCTACCATGTGATTTAGTTATCGCAGAAACAAATTCCTATGTGTTACATATTTCATGAAATTTTAAACATGTTTAAAACAGGTTAAATTTACTTGAAAAATAGCCGAAGAACTGCCTGTACTACATTAATTATTTCTTAATGAATCAAGTGATCTAATCAGATCCTCAACACAATCAGCCAACATAGATCTTTTTTTCTTTTGTTTTTCTTTAAGAAATCATGGAACACTTTTCAGATTTGACTGAACTGAACTGGAAAAAAAAGTCTGATATGATAGCATAATTTCTGAGCTGTCTCTAAATGATAGCAACAAAACAAAATGAAGAAGACAATAATTTTAAGGTGACTTGAGTACAAAATACTGAACATCTGTTTGCGCCAACAAAAAACAAAAAGGAACAATTGACTTGGAGCAACTAAGACATGGAAACTGAACAATAAAGGTGGAAAATATGGAAAACCCCACAAATTTGTTTAACATAAAAAATTTGTGACAAGTAAGAAATAAAACTGAATCAACGGGGCGTTTTTCTGGTAACCCTCTGAGCATCATGAAATAAACACTGAGTCTAAGCATTCCATTCAATTGACTACAAACTTACTGATTATAACTGGTTTTAATAAATATCGCAGTTTCTAGGAGAAATTGAAAAAAAAAAAAAAAACACTGGGAGATTGTGAACAGTTTTAGAATGAATTTCTTGGAGATTCTACAGTTTTCAAAGCCACTACAAATTCTAATTTTCATGGTAAATCAACCCATTCCAATGTAACTGTATGGAACAAAATATTAAAAAATAATGGGAAAAGAAAATAAAAACCATGTGTGTATATATATATAAATATTTAAAAAATTAGCTTTTATCAGTTTTTCATCAAGACTCAGTGATGGTATCTTACAAATAACAAGCTCTGTACTCCTTGATACACAAAGGGTTTTTATAACATTTAAAATGCGCACAACACAACACAAGCCCATGCTTATGTGTCCAAGACAATGGTGACACGGCTAACATTACTGAACAACACGCCATCAAAGACACTAAGGATCAGCTTCTTGTTGGCAGAGGCTTTCGTTTATTACATGGAAATACTGACAGAGTGAAGAGTCTGAAGGAAAGAAAAAAATGTACACTGAAATAATCAATAGATGAGCAAGTCAAGAAGTCGAGATACTGGCGCTGAAAATGTTGGACTTGGGAACACCATGGCTGGATCCAAAACAAAGCTGTCTTCTGTTATACCTGCATCTATACCTAACAGTAATAGGTCAAAATGAATGACAGTTTTATTGATGAAATTTGAGACTTCACTACGGATATTCCTTAAACAAATACATGTCTTGTAAAGATGTGTGTAATTTTTGCCCAAAGTTAGTTCCTTGCACTTCTTTTTATTGTCCCTATATTTGACAATAGAAGAAGAAATGGGTGGACAACATAAAACAGTGGACGGGGGTCAGCTTTGTCACAACCCACTTTCAGACAAGGGACTGACAGAGATGGATGGCGGTCTAAAAACGCATCCTCAGTGGTGCAATGACGACTCGTAGGGTTACAGGATCCATGAGCTGTGATATATGTGAAGTCTAACAGAATGGTAACTGCAATGCTTGTATTTGAGATTTCACTAGGGTGGTTTCTTAAATGATAGTCACTTCAAAGGAAGAAGGGAAAAAAACAAAAGGTAGGCTAATTATATTTTCGCAGTTACCGAAATGTCCCCACTTCAGTTTGACTATGCCAATGTAGGGACTTTCTCCAGATTGTTTTGCTTCAGCCCTGGGCTTCCCAAGTCCTCAATTTGTCATAGTCTTTATGGTCAAAGTTTATACAACAACAAAAATACTGCAAAGTTATTCAGTCACAGGCTCAATACATTAGCAAAACACAGCATTTGGCATTGTAGGGATTTATGTTGGCAATCCACAACAATGAAGAACATCTCTATGATGTGCAATGTCATTCAATGGCAAAGATTCGCTAATGGTGGGCATATAACTAACAAATCCTCCCTCTTCATCTTTCAGAAAGCAAGATTAAATATACATGTACATCTAAAATCTCCTTCCCTATTGTGTAACATACCCAGCTTAAACAGTCTTGCTTTGTGCTTCTCAAATCACCATATCATTGTTTACTGTAAACTGATAAAAACGGTTGGTAAACTGCATCTAAAGAATGTACAACGATTAAAATTGAAAACAGAAAACATACTGTGGACAGAATCATAATCTACATGTACTACATCAAAATGCATTGCAATGTTGATCACACCGTATCCCCTCAACAACAACAAAAGAAAAAAAGCATCTACAACATAAAAGCCTATGGCTCATCATGCAACATAAAATTCAAGAATATATTAGCATTTCCCTCCTCTCTAAAGCCTGTGAACATCAGCAAACTTAGATGGCGCTTTTTCAGGGCATTGAACTTACTGGTGATTCAAATAGATGAAAAACTGAGGAGGGAGATTGGGGGGGGGGGGGGGGGGGGGGGAGGAAAA
>JBCEWB010138579.1:0-14130 GCA_039654565.1 Peronia peronii | reverse complement strand
CTCCCCCCCCCCCCCCCCCCTCCACAAACAAAAACTATGATAATTAAAATGGGTCTCTAGGGCCATATTGAATGTGGTTTCAAATTTCTGCCAGCCTATAATTTAATGCTATAACTGTTCTAGGCAAAAGGAGCATTTTTGAGAGGATAGGGTGCAAGGGGCAGAAATAAAGCATCATGATTTATAGATAATGTCTACAGAATGTCATCCTTAGCCTACAAACCCCACTATTCCAAATACACTATATACATCTCTCAACCACCTGGAGGCGGTTATCTCATATTCCAAATATGACACAATCATATTTGATCCTAATCATGTCACACTGTCTATTAGTTGTTTGAATCTTTTATGTTCACAGTATAAGAAAATCTCTTACTAATGACACTTGCTGACACCCTGAGATTTGTAGAGGATAAAGGTGTCTGGCCAGTGATAAGTGAAATTAAGAGTGATTAAAAATCTTGCCTTCTCTGGGCTTGATAAGTAGTTCTCTTCCAGAATTCTATAAGTGATGAATTGCTTTGTTTCGTTCTGATGACAGGTCTTTTGTTTTGTCTTGAAACTGGTGAAAACGTCTAACTCTCTTTAAAATATGATAATCAGCCTGTTTCCCTTTGAATTCTACATGCAGTGAAGATCTTCATTTTGCTCTGAAACCAATGACAACTAAATCTTGATTTTGCCTTGACTGGGCTGACTATGGCAAAAAGTCTTGTATCCTTTATAATCTCGATATATGTCTAACATCTCTTTAAATCTACTAGTTTCCCCTTGTTTCCAACAGGAATTGCAGACTTTCATATCACTCTGAAATAGATGATGTTTGCTTCGAGGCACAGGATGAAAAGTCCTCATTTCCTCAGAAATCTGATAGCAAGTCTTCTTTTCCCTTGAATATTACCAAAAAAAAACACAAAAAAAACACATTATATTTGCTTCATTCTGAAATTAATGACAGACCTTGCTCTGATTTGAATATGACAAAAAGTTGTGTTTCCTCTGGAATTACCCCTGCATCCATCAAATGATGAAATCAAGTCATTGAATTTTACACTGATATTAACAACAGGTTTGCTTTCACACATGAATGAAAGTCTTGTTACCTATGAAATCAGGTGAAATTTCCATTGGAATACTATAAGCGATGAACAGTTTGGTTCCAAACTTTGAAATTCATGAGTCTTATTGTTCCTTGAAAATGATGAAAAATTTTGCTTTCTCAAGAACTGCTGTTTATTTTCCCTTGCATCCAACAAAAAAAAATTAACAGTTTTATTTCACCCAGAAACTGATGATTGGTCTTGCTTTCCTTGAAAATGGACAGTCTCATTTCCTCTGAATCTGATGATATGTTTGGTTTCTCAGTAATTCTAATGATCGGCCTCTTTTGTTCTCAAATTTTGTATCATTATGGTGCACTATGAATCTAAGAGTTCATTTTGTTTCTTTCTAAACTTGATGACAAATTGTGGTATCTCCTAAAATATGGTGATGACAAGTCATTCCTCATGCCATTTGTCCATTGCAGACTCAAATATATAGTCGGATGTATGGATTCCTATTAAGCCTTTGCTGTAGCCGATTCCACCCTGTTACCGCCCCTGCCCCGTTGTGATCCTGAGTATGGTCGATTGTGCCCGCCCTCGCTCTGACTAGACTGTGGTCTATCTCCTCCCTGCCCGCTGCCCCTGCCACGACCTCCTCGACCTCCACGACCTCGTCCACGACCTCGCTGTCCCCCACCGCCTCGTCCTCCCCTGCCTGGGCTGCCTGTGTTGCTGTAAGGTGAAGGTCCCTGATCATTCCCCTTAGGTGATGATGGTGATGATGATATCGTTGCCTTGTTAGAATTTACATCTGAAAAATGAGGACAGCAGATATATAATATATGTAATGTATGAGGGAAGTGAGACTGTAAAATCTGTGTGGAAAATTCTAAATATGCAAACAAATAAGTTTTTATAATGAAACGTTCCTCTCCTCTTCCATTGCAAAAAAAAATTTTAAAAATGGGCAATGAAACTGTGTCTGCAAATTGTCATGGTTCTTTTGTGAAACATGTCAGCCTATGATGACAGTCCTCCTTGGAAAGCATGCAGCTTATGATAATCCAATATTTCAATATCTGAATGGGTTGGTCCTAGAAACTTCTGACAAGAAAGAATGGGGGGGGGGGGGGGGGAGAGAGAGGACGAGGGGGTTCGTTTGGTGCTATCTCTTGGTTCTCACCTGCATAGGGAGTGCCATTCGGTGCTGATGACTGATGGGACGAAGGACCTCGACTGGGAGAATTCTGAAAACAGAAGATGGAAAACAAAAATAAAGCAATAAAAATGAGTCCACTGATACAGGAACATGTTTTGTAATAATAATATAAATATCGCCTTCCATTCATGACAGTCTTTGAGCAGAAAAATTCTTATATCCAAGACTAGATGTTACACATTAAACCATCTCTTTAATTTATCAAGTCATCAATATCTATAATAGAAAAAAAGAGAAAAATATAGGCACTGTCTTCAGCACGGTTAATTACACTTGAACTGAAGGTGCTTGAGTTCATCTTCGCTTGGGTTGATCTTTTTTCTTTGAACCAAGCAGTAACTTAAATTCTATGAAAATAAAATGGTGGTGTTGACTTCAAACAAGTGTTGCAATGAATGCGTTGATTTCAATGGTACACAAAAATAACAAAGGATGTTTTGATTTCTTGTTTTCGGCATTGTGATTCCACGGTCCAACTAACCAACAGTGTTACAAATGGGCTACACATTGACATATTGATTGCATAATTCAGCTGAAACATCTTACACTATAACTAGAAATGACTGGAAAAATCAAGGAGTCACAGAAATAGGAGGGGAGATGAGGGAATGTGTTTGCGTATGTGAATGAGGGGGGTGGAGGGGAGGGAATATAATGAGTCTGGCTCAAGAAAAAAAAAAAACAAAACAAAAACTGGTGATCATTTCATCAGTCGACACTTGGAAAGACATCCCAAGTGCCAAATTTTCGCCACCAAAAAACAGAACTATGTGGTAACTTGGTTACAAAAAAAAAAAAAAAAATGGTAATCTAGTACAAGAATTCAAATAATATAAAAAGGAATCCCACGGAAATGTCTGTCCGGCGCTGTAAAGTCCAAGTGTTACACTACAATGTGTTGATCTTTTTTTCCATTTCTCCAATGACATTAACTGTGGTGTAGTCGACTGTATGAATTTTAATGGTAAATGATCTTATTACCTAGGACATTTGACCAAAGTCATCTACAAACACCATGAAATGAGGAAACCAAAAGTCATTATGAGCCATAGCTGCTGAACAGTGTGATCCCAGTCTCAGTGTCACTAACTATCCAGACAGGACCTGCAGTTTCACTACTTTCAACTATTATCTTCAACTACATCTATATTATTTGTTTTGTTCTTCCTCTATCCTGTTGAAGAAGATGAGAATATCTTCTTTCGGGCTTCCGTATGTGGCTTCCTTGACAGACAAGCTGATTTCTTCTCAGTGCCTCTTCTACTCCGGTCCACCTTTTCCTTGGTTGAACTCTCTCCCTTTGAAGTTCGACTCCTTCATATCAAAGGTCATTTTCTGGCATCATCAGATATGGTGTTGGCTGCTGCAGTCAATGATACCCAGAGGAAACTCTCCTCCCATTTTGTTCTGATCTCCACTAGTCCTGCTGACTACATGGATTCTCTTTCAACGAGATTCAAAGATGTTGCCAATGAGAGAAGCTACTGGTCTGCCTCTTGTTCTTCATGCCTCCGTCTTGCTTTGATAAACAGTCCGTCTTCATTTAGGTCAATCGGTTGGTTCTGTAAGTTTTCCTTTATCTATTGTCGACAGAATTTTTCTTTTTGCTCCTACTTCTTTCAGTATGCTTTCATTTTTTCTTCTTTCTAACCAACTGACCCTGATCAGCATCTTTTTTTTGTGTTATGATTTATATGCATGAAACATATCAGGCATTTTAATATTTTCAATGAGTTAGTTACAACAGTTCTGTCACATTGATGTGCTCACACATGATCATCTCAAAGTTCAATCACTCAGACTGCACACAACACACACACAGCTAACTGTGACTGACCTGCAGCTTGAGTGAATTCTTGAGTCGGTCCTGTAACTCTGTCACATCCGGAGAGTGAGACAGGTCATCCTCGTGGTTGCCTGAGTACAGAAAACAATTACTTTACCATATCTTATACTCAAATGGTATCACTTGTTGTGCAACCAGGTGAAATAAGCTAAATGTCAGATGGATTTCATTGAGAAAATTGGATTCAATTGACTATAAGTCACAGGGATTATCTGGAAATGTGAATATCTCAGTACAGAGGAGTCGTAGCTAAATAATTCATTCAGAAAATTACTATACACTTATTTCAATTTCCAAACAAACATACTTATCAAGCTGAGACAATGTTCCTTGGCTCTCTGCCTTGTTCTAATACTTGTTTGCCTATACTGTGAATGTGTCTTACATGCATATGGTATCTTATCAGCTTTGAACAGAATTTCCTTTTGAGGACAAATAAAGTTGACCTTATCTAATCTTATCGTAACTCTGAAAAATCTGAGAAAAAGTTGTCATAAATCATATGACACAATAGCTTACTTACCGTCGTGGCTTAGGCTGCTGGCTACAGACGAGACTGAAGCTCTCCTAGCTGTATACATGGACTTCACATGGACAACTGAAATACAGGGTCAAATGACATGAAGAATTGCCAGCTTTGGTCAGGAATTGTCTCAGTACAGATGGTGGTGCACTGAGACTTACAGGGAAATGAAACATTCCAAAAGGGACTCTCATTCTCAATGTTTGTAATGCCCACCGGTTTGAATGATAGAAAGTCAAACATCAAACCTTCTCATATGGAGAAAAAAAAGAAAGAAAAAGATAAAGATGACATGGGACTATAATAAGCATGGCAAATTAAAATCATTTCAGTAGAATATAGGGGAAGACTTTCAAAATAATTTGTAGTAAATATCATCTTCTCACCACATATTTTCACTTTTGATAAGACTGCCCATCTATTTTTTTCTCTTAAAAAAATAAAACAAAAAAAAAATCGCCAACAAACCATAATCAGTTGGATAGATGGTCAGATACCCAGAATTCATAAAACCAAAAAATAAGGAGAAAATGATCTACAAAAGAGCAAGTTCCCGACCTTCTCCAAATTTCTGCATCTCTTTCAGCATGTGATCCGAGTCAAACAAAAATCTTGTGGTGCGACCGAGATCTTCATCATGCCGTCTCTCACTCACAAAATGCTGGGGAAACAGGGGAGAAAGGGCAGAGGGTGAGGGTGTGGGAGATGATTTATCAGTACCAGAGAACAGCTGTGGCTGAGATTAAACTTTACTTAAAACTTTGATACAAGCACCTAAAAAATGTGAAGGCTGAATAATAAGCCCTTTTGTGTTATGTTCAACCAAGTGTTGTCTCTGACAATGGACAAGTTCTGTTTCTCTGACCTTGCAGATCCTAACTCGGTTATACAACAGCCTGGGGTCTTGTTATCATCTGAGGGAGATCTGTGATGCATAGCATGTCATATGACCATGATCTTACAGATTCTAGCTCTGTGATCTTGCATGTCACATGACACTGAACTTCAAGATCTCAGACTGTGATCTGAAAGATCACTTCAAAGATCTTATAAATTCTATTCCTGTGAAATACCATGTCTATCAGGCCATACTCATCGAGACACTAATATCAGCTGTTGAGCAAAAACTTGTCCCATCCAACCAGTGTTTACCTACCTTGATTTCAGACCTCAGCTCGGAAACTTCCACATCCTTCAATCTGTCAGCTCTGTCGACCTGTCTCTTCAGATCTACTGCTTTCCCTTGTCGCATTTCCAGCATATCCGCTGTGTGAGCATAAAAAACAGATACCCTTAAAACTTGGTCATTATCCAAGAATCACTATGTGCTTAATTTCCCAAACCTATGTACTCCTGAGCAGCTGGTGCAATGCTGTGAATAAACTTTTCTACCTTATTTATATTCCTATAGACTGTAACCCACATTTTAACCCAAAATAATGAATGGTCATTTATATTTCAGCATTTTATATGACTGAACATTTCTGTTGTTTAGCATTCAAATTATTAAACATTTATATAACTGAGTATTTATATGACTAAGCATTAACATGACCAACAATTCAGAAGACTGAAACTTTGCATGACTAAACGCTATATGACTGAGTATTTATATGGGCAAGAATATTCATATGACTGAGAATTTATATGACTGACATTTTTATGATTGAGAATTTAAATGACTAAGGATTGACTTTGACATTTACGTGCTGGTTCAAAATCTGGTCCAAACTTGCCATGACTTATTTTAATGCTCAGATTTACACTATGGTACTTATCCACAACTACACTACTGAGAGTAACAGAGTGAACCCCATGGACTTACAAGCTTCTTGCTTCAGTACGTCCATTTCTGCCATCAGCTGGGCCTCCCTGTTGTTCAGCCTGTGAGCAAATTGCAAACAGTCTCAGCAGAGACAAACCTTCTCTATAGCATCTATAGCTGTCACTAACACTTCATAACTACAGAACATATAGGTGGAAAAAAAAAAAGGGTATGAAGAAGACAAGAATACCTGTCTAACAGTTGAATATACAGCAATATATCACATAGTGATATCGATAATATCAACTCTGGAGAACGATGTGCTAATACAGAAGGTACCACAAGGCAGTCTTGAACATAATAATCTCATAAATTTCTTCACAAAAACAGTTCTATGATTACTCTTTTTTAATCAGTAATTTCATCAACATTTTGAATCTAGATGCCCAGTCCCAATACTGCTATGATAAAGAAAGAGTAGGAAAGATAATATTAAGAATAAAAGAAAGAAAGAAAGAAAGAAAGAAAGAAAGAAAGAAAAGAGAAATTTTCCAGCAAACAACAAACGGAGACATTCCTCCCTCCACTCACCCTTGCCGCAGTTCCTCAAACACAGTCTTCATGCTCTTGTACGATCTCTCTATCTCATGGTCTAGCAAATGTCTTAGTCGCTCCAGGGACGTTGTCTGCCGGTGTAAATCTTTAATGGCTTTCTCTAAACCTGCAAACGGAAAGATTCATTTTATTTACATTCAATCGACACAAAACACAACAAACACAGGAAACTCAGGAGATTAGTGTACAATCAAAAGAGCATGTGTTGTGTCCTCAGACAAAATGAATCAGGTGTCACATATACATCAGCTGGAAAGAAAATTGTATTTACTAATCACTAGAAGAGAACCCACTGCATTCATGGGAGATTATTTAAATATAGATCATACTGGAAATGCCCTGCGACTTAAAGTGTGTAACAAGCGTGCACACGTCGATGGGGTATTTTGGATTATTAAACTGAATGTTATTCATGTTTTGAACACACCACGCTATTGAACATACAATTTGGATCGCTCTCACCAGTTTACTATTCAATAATTATCGCCTTTTTAGAATAACGTCAAACATTTTAAGCTTTTTTTCGGCTTTACATAAGTAGAAACACAGATCTAAACAAGCTTTTAGCAAAATTACTCTGCCTTTCATATTTGAAGACTACGTAAAAAGATGAGAAATGTGGACACTTTTTGGGAAGAACAAACATATCTTTGTTCATTTGAAACATCACACAGGCTGTGGGCCGGTGGAAATTTGAACACAGGCCACAACTAGCCCCCAAGCCGGACTTTGGACATGCCTGCCTTAAATGATGGTTACGGTTTATGTAGGCCTTTCAACCTCCTGAGGGTGATTATCTCGGATTAAGTGATAAGAGATCAATAATTCAACATGTTAACTGGATGAATTATTGAATATCGTTCAATACGGCTCATTATCTGGTGATGGTGAAACAATAAACAAACAAATGTTACAGGTGTTCTGATTGTAACTGACCTTGATGTGGTTTCTTGTGATGTCCGTCTCCCATGCCTGAGCCTGTGCTGCGTTCACTGACCGTTCTCTCCCGGCCACTCTGGTGGTGATGGGACTGATGATTGTGTGCACTATGGGAGTCTGCGGACACACCAGGGGATGGACATATGGAGTGGATGGACAAACCGATGAATGAACAAATGAATGAATGAATGAATGAATGTGTGAATAAATGAATGAATGGTTAATTAACTGAAGGAATTCATTCATTAATTAATGTCAGGATGACTGAAGGCATGAATAAATGAATGAATGAATGAAAGAATGTGTGAATAAAAGAATGAATGACTGACCAATTAACTGAAGGAATTTACTAATTTATTAACATCTGGATGACTGAAGGCATGAACAAATGAATGAATGAACAACTAAATAAATGAAGGAATAATTGAACAGATGGCTGACATACCCAGTAAATGAATAAATAAATGAATGGGTGAAATTGATGGATCAATTACAAAAACAGATAAATCTTGAATGAATGAATGAAAGAGTGACCTAAGGAATAACAGAACAAATAAGTGAATGAATAAAAGTGAAAAAAGAATGAATGAAAGAAATGATTATTTATTTTAATTAATGGATTATTAATATAATGACTATTAATGAATAAGATTGAATGAAAGAATAGCTAAATAAATGGATGGGCAAACGAACAAATGAATGAATAGACAAATGAATGAATAAATGAATGGAGGAGAGAGTACCTAAATGAACGAAGAAAGAAAGAATGAACAAATGAATAAATGAAAAAAAAAATACAATGCATAAATGCAGTTTCATTTTTGATGATGGTTAACTGAAGCCATGACCTATTTATTGGAAAGTCAAAATATTTGGCCTTAAGAGTTGCCAATGACTTAATGAAGAAAATGTGAAGAGTTAAAAACACAAATATGATGAGAAAAGTTATCTACTGACCACCATGGCCCCTTCTACTGTGCTGCTGTCGTTGTGGTAAAGGTTGTGATGATGTGGCTGCGGCGGTGGTGCTGGTGGCAGATGATGATGACATGGCTGCCTTGGAATCCTCGTGAAAGGATGATGTGGGCTGACTGGTGGGGGAGTTGAGCGGCGAGTCTGTCTCTGATTGGTCCACCACTGAAATTGCCGGTCAAATATATGTAATATTTAACGCTAATGGAAGTACTTCATCTGGCCATACTGATATGTCATAATCATAAAAGAATATGAGAAAAAAAATTACACACTGAGTCAATCACATAAAATATTGTAAAAAATATTTTTTTCATAAATTAAAAATAACTGACAACAATCTTATCTCAACTATATGCAATCAATCATATGTTCCTGAGAAGCAAAGAGATGCAAACAGAGAAAGGGAGAAAGGTAGATAGAAAGAGAGGGAGAGAGACAGGCAAGAAGAAAATACAGAGTTCTGGTTGTGAACACTTCACATGTGAGACTGATGACTCCTGTTTTTCAAGTACATCTCATCTCAAATGCACAAATATTATGCTTCAAAGTAAAAGAGTTGTGACGTCAAGGTTAAAGTGGATTTGTTGAGAAAACTGGATTTGTTCTGATCATGGGACCACAGGAGTTAATTTTGACAATGAATAGCTTCGTATAGAAGCTAAATAATTTTGCTACCAAAGCAAAGCATACTTACTTGTCCTTCCATCAATGTCGCCAATCTATACATGAAAAATTTGATGATACCAGACTCATTTTCATCTAATAGCTGTGTGACACATCTCCCACCTGACGTATACATTTCTAACACTAGTAATTATAAAGCCTTTTGAGAGATATATAACAGATCATTTTTATGGTTTAACTTGTCATAAATGCTTACAGTGAGTGATGTCTCCATTGGGTAGGACTACCTTGCCATTGACAGCTATCTCTTTCTTGTCATTGGCTGGAACAGCCGATGGGGCAGAGCCTGATTTGTCACCACCTTTGTCTGCCCCGCCTTTCTTTTTGTTCTTGCGCTTCTTATTGGGCTGCTGAAAAATCAGAAAAGCAGGAGATGCAATAATCAACTTTTCGCTCTATTTGTGGAGGTCATATTAAAATTTCATGCAAATCTTCGATTTTCAAACTTATTCAGAGAAGAATATCTGTGGGAATGCCTATCTGTAATTAAAATTGTTTACTTTATTGATGAATATGCTTGAATTTGCTGCAGCAAAATGGTGTGTATCAGTGTTTGTGACAGTGACTGTTGAATCAGAAACTGAATGCCAATAACTTACTGGGTGTTGTGTTTCTAAGCTTGCGAATCAGTTACACAGAGCAGAAAAAAAATAGAAAACCACCAGGACTCAGTATAAACCAGATAACTAATTTTCTACTTTGACCAGAAACATCACAGGTAGTGTCAGGAATATTGTGCTGCCTTACAGGCACTAGTATTTACATTACAGTCCTTTATAGAAATCATCAGAAATTAACATTACAACATCATAATGCACAAACATGGACAGGCCAAATGAGTTTGGTAAACAACTAACTTTCTGAAAGGCATACAGCGCATTAACCTAAACAAATCACATGCCAAATGTCATTTATGACTTTACTCACATTGTGCAAGGTACTGCACTATCAGCCAAAGGAAGCAATACAGTTAAATCTGAATCCGCTAAATCACATATCATTACGTATGTTTCATTCATGACTCCTGGGTAAAAACCAAACTGACAGAAACGGTTTCAATAAAAAACTAGTAACTTTTTAATCTCACAATTGCTATCGACTCAAGACTCACTTTTTTTTTTAATCTCATATTTTTCACAAATAAGATGCTGTTAAGTGTCTATAATTTCACTATAATCTCTACGATAGAAAAACAGATCGCTTGGTTGCATGATAAGACAGTCTAATCAGAATTTACATTAAAAACAACAACAACGAACAACATTTAAAATGCAAGTCTGCCCTAAACAGAAAAAAAAAAACCAGAATAACATTGTCCCCCCATCTTCCCGCCCTCCTCCCATCTTCTCGTCCTTATAACTTGATATTGATATTTTCATTATGTTCTTAATACAGTGGTCTCTGCCTAAGAACCCTCCGCCTAAGTGCCCAGTCCGCCTAAGAACCGGAAACGGAATTTTTCCTTTATAATTTGCCCCTCTAAGAACCCACTCCCAAATAAAAAATCTACCTAAGAGCCCGGTGTCGGGCCAAGACACCCAAGTACTTATGGTATAATTCCACATCATACTACCCACTTGAGAGAAACGCACAGTGCTAGATGTGCAGTAAAATGGGAACAGGGGTGGAGAAAACAGGTAGACAAAGGAATGGAACTAATGGTTGATGTATGACTGCACAATCAGGCCACATTGTTGACTAATACATAACCATCTCTTTGTTTGACAACACGTGGGATAGCACCTGTGATTGGCTTTGTGGATAAGGAGGAGTAAGTATAGCCTCCTGGCTGGTCAGCTGTTCTGCTACTTCGGTCGGTCTGTAAACACTTGGGTCACTCGTGTGATTATCGGCGGGGTAGCATAGCAATATCATGTTTTCAACAGTGATATCGTTATGTGAAAACTCACAAGGCATTTAAACGCTGGACGGTATTGGTGTAATTATATGCTTAAAAAGATCAGGAATTGCTTTATCTAATTATAAAATACACACAGGGAAGAAGGCTGTACTTATTCGCATAAATAAATCTTTAACTAACGGTAATGATCAACTAATCATAGTAGTGAAAACAATCTATGGTCAGACGGGTTGTGTAACTTTTCAATCCGCCCAAGAGTCCGTCCGCCTAAGAGCCCGCTTTTTTAGTCTCCCGATGACCGGATTCTTCGGCGGAGACCACTGTATTGCCATCTCCTACCCATCTGCATGTATGTTGCTATCAATGTTTTCACTTTGCTAACAATATTGCAACTTTCTATCCATAATGCACGTTTAACTTGTCATCAACATGTTTGCTATGCTGATAATAGTCACCTCCCCTTCAACCACCGTACATGCAACTTGTTATTAATATTATTATTATACTGATAACATTGCCATCTCCCCTCTACAAAATAATTTTTGAATATTTTCTTTATACTGACGACACTGCTCATCGGCCTTTCACAAAGCACCTGTTATTAACATTTTTTGTCATGACAATGGTGAGTTTAGCCCTATGTCCTTTGGCTCTGCGCATGATCTTACCCACAAAAAACTATGCCCACAACTGTGGAGTGTTCAAATAACAGCCTCATGACTAACCTTGGTTCCTTGAAAATTCCACTCTTGGAGAGCTTCTTTGGCCCCATCTGAAGATACAACAGGTCATTCATTAGCACACATAAAAAAAAAACATGACATATAGGTGTCAAACACACACACACATATTTATATGACTAATTCACAAATCCGTTTTGCATATCCATGACCTGTGATGAAAACTGAAAAAGAAAGGAAAGACAGAAAGAAAGAAGGAAGTATCCCCCCCCCCCCCCCCCCCACCATTTTCTATTATCTAAACTATGATTCAGTAAAAAGTTTTCGTGGAAAAAGTCATACATAAAAGGAACTGAAAAGCATGTTAATATAATAGCAACACCACAATTGTGCTGCCCTAGGATGAGTGCCATACAATAAACAGGCAAAGAACTAGGGTGAGTTCATCCCACAGTTACTGCTGCTGTATAAAAGATGGATGACGAAAATGCTGCACATGTTTTTCAATATGTTTTCTTTGAAGCCTTTGGAGGATTTACCCTCTGAGCACAATGAGCTCTTTTTCTGAGCCAACTAGGTTGCTTCCCTTAGCAAAGTATGAGAGATATAAGACAAGCATTACAGAGAGGAAAAAAATTAGTTTTTCTCTTGTTATTTGAAACACATTATACAAAAAAATTTTGAAAAAAATTATCATCAGAAAAAAACATGTCGGTCGTGTGATGAATTTTTCAGTTTTCGGTTACTTAAGTTTCAATAACAAGCAGAAAAGTGATTTTTCTTCCTTCTTTACAATGCTTGTGTTTTACCTCTTGCACTTGGCAACGTGAAATATTTTAGCTGACAGACAAAATAGCTCACTGCAAGAGACATGCATTGTCTAGAATGCTGTATGCACATGAGGACAGATACTTTCATGGAGAATATCTCATAATGAGCTGCTCTAGTTCTAATGGCTGAAGGAAACACATAAATATACTGTCAAACTGAACCATTTATTGTTCACAAAATGATGACATTTTAGGGCAGTGACCGACAGTGGAAATCTGCTGAATAGCGGAAGAAAGGTATCTCCAACTAGCAAATGAATCCAGTTTGGAACACAGGGCACTGGAGAACTAAAAGACTGATATCATCTCACCATGCACATTCATTTCAAAAACACTCCTTGAGCTTTCTGGAGTACCTTGTCTAGATAAATTTGGAAGAATCCCCCACAACTCCTATCTTTCCCTCTGCAATAGTAGTACACAAGATTTCGGAAAAACTCCAACAGAATTTCCGGCTGAAAGTAGGTCAGGCATTTTCCTACATAATTAAATCATTAACACTACTCACTACTATTATTCTTTGGAGGGCATCTAAATTCAATGGGCTTTAAATATATTAACTCTTGTTACCCGAAATTAATCTTCTGGCTTAACCGGAATTAATTCCCTTCATAAATTTGTTAAATTGGGGTAAATAACAATATAGCAGATTAAAAAAACCCACAAATCCACTGCTTTTTCTAGCAACTTCCACTAGTTTTTTTTTTTTTTTCTTTCCATCGCAAAGGTTTTTAGTTTTGAAGTGGTTCTGTTTATGGCCATGAAGCATGGAGTTTTAAGGCTAACTGCATGTCAACCTACTGCCATGCCCTGACCTAGTAATGACTAGTTATCACCTCAGGTAATGAAAGTTAAATGTCACTCACAGTGAAGAGTTTCAGTCATAAAAACATCCTACCCACCCTAACAGGACTAAATCAAGAAGTGAGGCAAACTTATGGCTGAGGCAAGGTCAAGGTCATGATCAACAGGATTTCCTTAGATAGTGATGAACTCAACTGCCTCTGCATTATGAGATCATATCACTGAGCTTTTTGGAGTCCACCTTTGACACAGGTTTGAAAGAAAAGCCCCCCCTCCATTTTCCCCCCCCCCCCCCCCCCCACACACACACACACTCCCTTTTCCCACTGCTGTAACATCC
>JBCEWB010138568.1:0-11002 GCA_039654565.1 Peronia peronii | reverse complement strand
GGTTTCAGGACGCGCCCCCCCCCCCCCCCCCTTAACGCCATACATTTTCCGTTGACAAATAGTTGAACATTTAATTCTTTCAAACAACAAAATAAACTAATCAAGAAAACATAATCATAAAATCTGATCATGATTACATCATGTAAAACATTAATAACGTGATAAAAGCTAACGGGCAAAAAAAAAGAAAACATTAGAATGACTTGGAATTTATTACCTGGTTTTTCCATGGTCTCAACTGTATTATAAGTTTTTGAGAGATGTTCATAATATATATATATATGAATGAAAAATGTATGAAAATTAGATAACAGAAAACAGCTTCAAACTGTGAAATTGAAGTGAGTTATAGTGTATTTTATCTGTCTCTTCTTCTTCTTCTCTCTCTCTCTCTCTCTCTCTCTCTCTCTCACTCTCTCTCTCTTCCACATCCTCTTTATCATGTGAGAGTTGGGAGGGATAATCAGTCGCCATGTTGTGATCAATATTTCTCACGAAGGGCAAGAGGAAGATAAAATGAAGAAATTCATTTTGCGACAAGCTCCGGGGCTCCTGGAGGGGTTTAAGGGGGGGGGGGACGGGGGGGGGGACGGAGGTGGACATGTGGCGTGTATCGAGAGAAAACATGAAACAGGTCTTGAACGGCGATCGATATGTGGCGTGCAACTTGTTACGTATGATTGAAATTGGGTGCGACTCGTGGCTTTCGTCGAAGAGAATGCGATGTTGACCTCGCCCTATGTGACCGCCATCATTTTGTCCCCTCAAGTTCTTCAATCCTGAGAAAGGAGGATTATCTCGGCTTAAAGTGACTGTCTGTTTTGAGTGAGAATTTCTGTGATTAGAAATGTGGAATTTGGAAATTTTACCCGGACAACGGCACTCCGCATACTTTTCATCGAGTCTTGATTGCCAAGGGTTCTTTAACGTACGTAAGGTGTATTATACGAGATCACTGAAATACATTCGTCCTTACCCGAGACGGTTAGACTTCAGGTTTCCCTACCCAAGAAGAAAGGGGACTGTTGAGTCACTGAAAACATGGAAGTTTCACTCTTTGTATTCCTCCATCCCCCGATGGCATGACCCAGGAATCGAACCCGAAACCCAAGACCACAGAGCAGGCACCAAACCACATGGTCACGGCGACCCCCTTCTGCTATCATAATGGTATATTTACGCCTTTAAGCCTCCTGCGGATGGTTATCTCGCCATTTGCTATCATTTCTTTTCATCTGCGCAGTTATGACGAGACGCTAAAAACTGCAACCGGCATGTGACATGAAGCGTATGACTTTCTCTGTCGGACGCCGAGATCTGGATCTACCGTAAAAGCGCAGGCTTGAAAACAGCCATGCGCTGTTGGTCTTATATTACAAAGCAAGAAAGAAATCACTGTTCGATAATTATACTTACTTCTCCGTGGCACCTGTGATCAATAGAGTCAATCGTTGTTGCAAACTGCCAAGCCCGGAGTAATTCTGTGAAACGTAGGTTTATAACATGGCCGTCAGTACACCCGTACTCTCGCCTCTTTCATCCAAACTGGCGCGTGAGGAGGAACAAGATGGCACGCTCGGCTCTGGCGGCAATTCGGCCTCTCGTCTGCTCGCAGGTGGTAGCGTAAGGCCGAGGTCATCATGGTCATTACATGGCAGGGGCTGGTGGGCAGGAACTAGAGATTTTCCCTTGAATTTAATCTCATAATGAGGATTACGAGAGAACCAAAACACAAAGACATGTTATTTTCACAAAAATAAGATTAAAAAACAAGAGAGAGAGAGTCAAAACACAGCAAAATTTCCTATCAAACTGAGGGGAAAAATGGTTTTACAAAATCTTTTATTCTATCCTTTGCTCAATCCAACACGAGTCTTGTGGGAATTTCTATTGCTTAAAAATAGCAACTATATGTATATGCGCCAAGAACATATTTGAGACTCACGAACAAGCTCCTCCCCCCCCCCCTTCCTCCGTTGCTTCCCGCCCCCCTCCCCCCTCCCTCCCACATGAGGCATTAGAGAGAGAGGACTTCATATTTCATGGCTCATAATCACCCATTGTCCCATTTGCCAAATTGTACAGTTTTATGCTTGTTTCTCGTCCTGTTTCTCGAAACGTTCTTTTTTTCTTAATTTTCTACTTCCTCCAAAACTGACCAACATTATCTCATCATATTTGGCCTCCATACTTTCCTTGACATAATTTACTAAAACATGACATGAAGGTTTTACTGTATCTCTTTTACTTTTTGATAAAACAAAATTTTAATGAATAAAGATGCCAGTTTTGTACATATTCGATGTAATTGGTGTGGCATTTTCAAAAATTCATCCAAATCCATCCAAAGTAATAACAATAATAACTATAATAATAACTAAAAAAGAAACTTCAATTTGCTTGTGTCATGTTTTAGATATTAGATGTTAAAAATGTCATGCAAAGTATTTGGTGTAAAGTAACGGAGGAGATAGATATTGAGAAACACGGCAAAATCCAAGGTGTGGTCGTCCACATTTAATGACATCCAACTTTTCAACTATGAGGTGTGGCTGGGGATGGTTGGGGGGGGGGGGTGTTAAGCCTCTGAGAAATCAACAGAGAGTAAACTAGCATAGGTTTTTGTCCTCTCAAGATGTTTCGAAATGGTGTCTAAAAATGCAAGCATGGCATTTCCAACAATCAGTTCTTCCATGCCATGCCATGCCGTGGAAATCCTATCTTTAGACCTTTTAGATAAACAGTGTGTGTGAGCTAAGTCTGTCCATTCTTCATGCGCACAATACTTCAGTTATACACGTCCTCAGGCAGAAGCAGTAATAATGTGCACATTTTCAACGAATTAATTGACCGGTCAAACACCCTCCAACCCAGATAACGGCGAGTAGGCTACATTTTTTTTTACCATATGCTAATATGACGGGTTTGAGCATATTGAAGTTTTTACAATGGGTTTTATTTCAAGAGATTTCGCTATTTGCATTTTTCTAGAAACTTTTTTTCCCCTTATTTTTCACTTTTGACCAAAACTACCAATATATTTTCGTCATATTTGGCATTCAGGCTTCCGTTAACATAATAAACAAAATGACAGAAGATTTTTATTGTATCTCTCTTATTTTTTTTTCTTTTTTGAGAGAACAAATTAATGAACAAAAGATGCCAATTTTGCGCATTTTTGATATATGTCATTTTCAAAAATTCATTAAAAAAAAAATATCAAGAAAAGTCAAACTCCCTTCTGTCTTTTTTAGATATTACATTTTAAAAATGACGTGCATGTTTTGCTCACTGCTCTTGTTTGAAAGAGGCACAAACTTCACCCAACCTGTTTGAACAAACAACAACAACAACAACAACGACAACAAGAAAATAAAAACAACAACTGCAGCAATTGCAACAACAACAACAACAACAAAACAGAAATCAACAACAACACAATAACAAACTGAATGTTGACCTGTGCCTAAATCAAGACGATTGCAAGTTTGGACTGCCGAACTATACGACGAGATCATGTTCCTCACAGTTCAATGTGAGGATGACGTTCATAGACAGGCTACACAAACATTCCTCTTGACAACTTTTTATTTCATTTGGCTCAAACCTAACGGCAAATAGCTGGTCCATTTAAAGGGAGATAAAGAGAGAGGGAGAGAGAGAAAGAGAGAGGGAAATGGAGAGAGAGAGAGAGAGAGAGAAAGAGAGAGTGAGAAAGAAAGAGACGTGCCATTTCTAAGCTTCTGCATTGGATAGTCGTTTATAAATAAACACTTTCATTTGGACAAAGTTCGAGTAATGCATCCTACAAGTGTTGATTTTATTTCTTGAGACCAGTGCCGAGATTAACCTTGACATAGTGTTCTTCTGGGGACAAGACATGTTTGGTTTGATATAATAATTTAAACTGTTTGGTGAAATGAAATCTTGCTGTCTGTCGGTGTCGCTGTTCAGAAATGGTCAACTCTTTAGTACTGAGTTTGAAATACAGCACATCATTTTCAGTCTCTTAACTTTCAAACTGAGCGACAATTACAACAATAATAACTAGTAATAATGATAATACAGAAATATATATATAATTTTATTTATATATTTTATATATATAGAAATATATATATATATAGGAGAGACTGCACCAATCTGAATCAAAATTGGCTTATTTTTTCTGGACATAAAGCTATTGAAATCAACCAATTTTGATTCAGATTGGTACAGTTTGACATGATGCGGACACAGGTGACACGAACACCCACCCTGACGCACTGACCCTCCAGTCCTATAGATATTTCAAAAAAACAATGTCTTGTCTGCTACTAAAAATAAATCATTTCGTACCATAGGCTCATTTTTGTTAAATGGAGTTTTGACATAATATCTTAGTCAGTACGTTATAATTATATCCTGTAAATGTGTGAGGGATTCTTTTTTAAGAGTTATTGGCAATTCCTCCTGGAATCTTCTTCTATTGTGATGTATCAGAGATACCAACTGTTTGTAATTTCATCTTTATTGTCTTGGATGTTCTTGGTTTTACACAGCATTTTTTGGAGTCACTTTCATTCATCACTTTTTGAGAATTTAAGAGTGCATCAATTACTCCTTGCTAAAACTTTCATCTAGAAAAGTGTGTCTAATGATTCTCCTCTGAATTTCGCCCAGGCAATTTTGGCAAGATAAATTCGCGGCTGAGTTTTGCTTTTGAAATGGAGGACAGTCCCACTGTGTGTATCTATGTCATTGTCAGGATTTGTACTGTCACACTAGGGTAAACAGCTGTCTACGTTCGACCCATGTGGGCAAAATCTCCCACATTCATTGTGTGATCTGATGAGCAATTTCAGTAGCACAATCTTTTGACATAATATATCTTTAGAACCACCGATTTAAAAAAACATAAAAATCCCTTCTCTCCTTCTCGGCACTTTCTCCATTGCGGCATGAGTTAATCAGATAAGTACAGTGTATAGACTACCTTTGTTGATACATGTACATTAAATCCCATTTTAATCACTGAGCAAGATAAGGACGGTTAGCAAATATATCGTGTCCATATTTTTGAGAGATTCCAGCCTGTAGTGAAAGGTGTTTCTAAAAAAAAAAAGCTGAGATCTAGTCAAAAACACTAATAGATAAAGTGAGACTTTTCGGCTGGTTCTGTGACACTTGGTAACAATAATTACAGTCCAGGAAATCTACCTGAAAGAATTTGGGTGATGTCACCTTAACGGCCATAATATAAGACTTTACCCATAGAATAGTGTGAGAACTTTATTCAAGTGGTAAACTGAAATAGACAAGAAATTCCTGAAATTGTTGAGCATTAAGTTCATGTTGATACTCCCCTGGTAAATTGTCAACTTTGGACCCCATCTGTTCCATCAGCACTGATTTCTAAAAAAAAAAAAAAAGAAAAGGCAAGAAAAGAAAAGAAAAGAAAAGAAAAAAAGAAGGGATCAGGCATAGCTATTATGTAACATTTACAGAACATAATAATTCCCACTTAGAGAATGTAACTTTCAGATCAACTTTCAAGTTTGGATGATACTGAAAGTTATAAATAAATAGGAAGGTGAAGTTACAATATTCTATAATTTTAATACCTTAGAACTATTGCACATCGTGATGTGTTATTTCATCATCATCTTTATTCTTAATGGTCGTTAACACTTCCGGGACATTAGTCAAAAATAAAGATCACGTGTTATGAAGGACACGTATTTTGACGCCAAGATCTCTTTTGAACTGACCACATTTGAGAATCTCGCAATATACATGCATTTTATTGTACAGATCTCTGAGGAAGTTTTATGTTTCCTTGTTCTTTGGATCCCACAATATCAAAGCATTTTCTGATGAGAAACTTCTGTTCAATATCAAAATGTCAACCACATTCTGGCTCAGCAAAATAGGTGAGCTTCAAATACTTCAAATGTGTTCTTCTCTGTATTCGCCTATATCTGGCCTGGCCATTATTGATGTGCTTTGAAGGTTACTTTTTGGCAGGAAAAAGCCAGGCTCATCAAATCTTGGCCTTGACATGTCCAAATAAAGGTCTGCTATACAGGTCCAGTAAATCTGACACGGCATGTCTTAGAAATATATCGATTATAGTTCCGGAGTCAGTTTAGCTGAACATTCGAACACTCCACAGATTCAGGTTATCAACCTGTGAGACTCAGTATTCTGCGTGTAGACAAAACGAGATAACCGCCTCCAGGAGGGTGAAAGAAGGGTGAATGGTGAAATATACCGTGTAAACAAAATAATAGCGTTGCAACATATTATTTTATCAAGTCCAGCTGTGAAGTGTATAACTAAGCAAAGAAATTGGCGAAAAAAAGAAAGAGCTGAATGGAGTAAAGCGTGCGTGACATTTGTAAAGAGCACAGTACACACGTACGAACTTTTGGAGGACCTGTGATTGTATCCTGAAGATTTTCAGAATCATATGAGAATAATGAAGAGACATGTCTTTTTTTATTGAGCATTATGTATGAAAGACTTTATATGTAGAGAAAATTGTTACGATGACGGTCTACGGCCACATTACGTTGAAAATATAGGTTCTCGTCCGATCAGCGGTGTCAAGAAACGTTGGGCGTGGTTAGTACTTAGCTGGGTGACCGCTTAGGAACACAATCATGTTGTAGACTTTCGTTTTGGTTAGGCGTCTGCTCCATGGTGAGACAACTCAAGCCGATGAGATTGTGGCTTCGACTCGTGAGTCCTGCCACTGGGGGATAGAAGGACATGAAGATCGTATATCTGCATTTTGCAATGACTCAACGGTCCCCTGGCTTCATCTGCCTCCTACGGGTACATCGGTTTCTTTTTCCCTCGTAGCTCAGTAGATTCAAGTGCTTTAATTGGAACTATTTATCTTCTAATAGCGTAAAGGCATCAGTATTTTTTCCTCGGTTCGTCATAGTATGTGAACTACAATTCAACAGAACTTCATTTCTCCTGTGTAAATCTTGTATGAGACATAATTTTCTGTTTCAATATGATTGTGCGAAGTAACCGGCAATATTTTTTGCCACTTTGCCTCTTTTGAAGTAATTTCCTGTTATAGTCACTTACAAAAAGAGTGATTGCTCTTGAAAAGAAAACCCTGGAATCGATCCAGTCAAAGCCCGTATTTAATCTGGCGATGAATTGATTAATATGATGACATATTGTGTGAAATGAAAACGCAATTGCTGCAATTGCTTCTGTCTTGAAATCAGTTGATGATATAAATAACAGCAGTGATTGACATTTAGGCTGTGATGAACTGGTTTCAGTGACTCTATCAAATGGTGATAAATAAGTTGACAAGTCTGTTGCAAGACCCAATTTAACAAATATAATCATGACAATAATATGTTAATAATATAACAGCGGTCGCTACATGCACAATTACGATAATCAACTCTTTGAAAAAAAAATCATTCAGAAAATCTTTCTGGACATCTGAGGTAAATAGTCTGTGGTAATCACAGAATGAATATTTTTTAGATCTGAAACCTGTCATTTTCACAAGTGAGCTTCAATACCGATTAACAGTTACACTTTTTCAAATTTTGTTTTTTGTTTTTTGTTCTTTGTTTTTGTTGTTGTTGTTGTTGTTGTTGTTGTTTTGGAAGGGGGGGGGGGCTGTCTAAAATTGCTTTTACAAATTATTACATTGAAAAGATGTATGTAAGTCCACTATATAACAACAGTATGGACTGTCTGAGATTAATATTCAAGTTTTTAAAAGGGGTCAAATGTACGTTTTGGTAAAGTCGACCCTTATTATGCCGGTATTGTATGTGTTAAGGAGATGTTTCATGGTTAGAAATAATTTCACCGAGAATGAAATTAATACCAACAGAAGGAGTAAGAGGCAAATAACAAGAAGTCTTGTATTCATAACACACTCGTTTCAATCGCCCTGGCCGATGCTGTTCGGTTCAAATCTAGAGTTCTTATTGGAGTACAGGACTGGTCATGCGTCCTATTACGTGGTCTCAGTTGTCAGATCTGACAAACTGGATAACAGAGGGTGAACAGGTTGCATCCCGACGCCAATCTACCTGGAGTGCTTATCGAGTTTTTAAAATACCTCATTTTGTGTGCATGTGTGGTGTGTGTGTGTTTGTGTGTTTCATACCTTAACTTGGCCCTGAGGTCACCTGTTAAAAATAATAATAATAATAGAGAGCATTTATATAGCGCTTATCCCGGTACAGTACAGGCTCTAAGCGCTTTACAATCTATTATTACCCCGACAGGTCCAAAGAAGACACTCA
This sequence comes from Peronia peronii, assembly GCA_039654565.1. Classification (NCBI taxonomy): domain Eukaryota; kingdom Metazoa; phylum Mollusca; class Gastropoda; order Systellommatophora; family Onchidiidae; genus Peronia; species Peronia peronii. The sequence goes on along the minus strand of JBCEWB010138568.1, from coordinate 2,726 downwards.
TAAACGTCTCAGCTTCCTGGGAAACACACAAGGCGGCTGCCTGTTAGGCGCTCAAATCCTTATCAGTCTAACAATATCGTTCACTGTCTATAGTCGGGTACCCATTCAAACCTGGGTGGAGTCAGGAAATGTGTGTAAATTGTCTTTCCCAAGGACAAAATGTCCGGACCTGTCAGAATTCGAACCCGGAACTTTAGATCCCGAGTCCGACGGCCCAACCGCTAGGCCACGTTCTGAGGAAGAACATCTTATATCATCCAACATGACTAAATGCTCAAACAGTTTTTTTTTAATGCTCATTCAAGTGATCTCTTGTTACGATATATCCCTTCAAATAACAAAGGGCTATTCCTTTTCTTTTTTCTCTCACCGACTTCATAAAAGATGATTAAAATTGAGCGGGATAATCACAGTTATTATGTATACCGTAGTAAACGTTTATAACTGCTTTTTTATTTATTTTACCTTTAAGAGAAGCCAAGAGAAGTTGCAGATCTACGTATTGTCAACAAACACATTGTCCATTTTGTTTTAGCGGAGAAGACGGGGGCGGGGGCGGGGGAGGGGGGGGGGGTCCTGTCTTTTCTGAATATAATAACAGTATTCCATTGAATTCGACATGTCGCCAACTTGGATTATGGCTTCTCCGAAATGGCTCTCTTTGAAATCAATTTCTCCTGCCAAGATCAATAGAGCTTTGATGAAACGCAGTCAATTTCTTGTCTGGCATATCTATGCTATAGATCTACAATAAAACCCATAAAAGGCTCGTGGAATCGGAAACTGCTGAATGTATCCATCTGAAATTTGGCACACAAAATTGTTGGACAATGATTTGTGTTTCTACTTACATAAACCCGAAATAACTTTTTTTTTGACATTATCGTATAAATACGATTATAATTGAATGGCAAATTCGCGAGGTTATTTGATCCGAACTGTACGATCGCTAAAATGACGTATCATGTTTCCGAGTCCGCTGGCAGAGCATCCAAAACAACAAACACGTTTTCTTTGAGTAAGGCTCAGTTTCCTCATCTAGAACACCAATATCGAAGTGATACGCTTGCCATACATTTTGAGTTGCAGGGCAGTATCGGTTTGTTCTACAGTTTAAAAAATCTCCCACAAAAGTCGCCGATTCTCTACTAGTTGTTCCAAACATTGCATAGTTTCAACTCTTCATGTACAAATGATTCTGTCAAAAGTTTTGAGAATGCCATGAAGTGAAAGTTCATATTTCGCTCTTTTTGTATAAGACGAGGGAATTTCAGTCTCTATAGAAGATGACTGTGCATTTAGAGAGCTTGGTGTAGCCTTACAGTGATATTCTGCATAATCATGAGAGTATATTGTTTCGGAATATACATAGCTGGCACTAGGGCTCATGGCTCTTGCTAAAAGAGGCCGTAATCAAGAGATCTGTGCATCATTTGCCTGTTTCTGGTCACATGAGGATGATCTACCACTCCATAGAGCAACCAGAGGGAGCCAAATCCAGGTTGACCAAGGCATCCGTTAAATGATCAAGGGTCAGAATGGACGTAACCACTTTTTACATACTGTTATTATCTTCAGAAAGGACAGGACTTTTAAGAGAAAACTAAAACCCAAAATCGCATGTGTGTGTGTGTGTTAAATTTTTTCTTTAACAAAACCTATATTTCATAACAGCCCGTCCCCCCCCCCCCCCCCAGCCTTCCAGTCCCCGTCCCCGCACGTGCCTTTCTTTTTCTTAAGAGCTGCATTGATAATAGGTATTAAGGGAGGGGGGAGGGGGGGGGGGTTCTTTTGAAATGCCGTTGACCTCTATAAGACACGAGTGGGTTTTCAACCTCAGTATTTGACTTAATGTAATGTGGTCAGCTGCATAACTTTTCTTTCTTTCTTTTTTTTTTTTTGACAATATAATTTCACATCTCTTTTAATTTGATGAGACTGCATTTGTTTTGTTTTCAATACCCAAACACATACGTTCTGTTGATTATAATCATGTGCAATTTCAACTTTTCTATTCTTATTGTATCAGCATTGACACAACATTTGGCCACACTAATCAAAAGACAGTTTCATTAATGCTCACATAAATTGTTCTTGGACTGTTGGCGCTACCAGAGGCCGGCAAATGGTAGATATATTGTTTTTAAATTTCGTGATGTAACTAACAGACGAGAATTCCTAAGGCAAGTAAAGGCTGCCCTAAATTATTCATTGGCTGGCAGTTGGGTAGAGGGACAGCATAGATAAAATGCAACATGGGGATAGTGGTATAGTCAACGGTTGAGGTGACAAAAATATCTTAAGTGTAGTTTCCAAACGTTTTGTGAATTACGTCAGCAGTCACAGAAAGTTTTTTTTTTACATCTTATTTAACTGTAATGTCCAAATTTTTATCACTCTTAGTGGTTTCCTTCATCTTTCTGAACCACACATTCACACGTACACACATACCCACACGCACATACAAACACACAAACATAATATATACATAATACCTACCTACCTATCTACCTACCTACATACATACATACAAACATACGTACATACATACATACATACGTACATACGTACATACATACATACATGCATACATACATACATACATACATACATACATACATACATACATACATATACATATACATATACATATACATACATACATACATACATACATACATACATACATACATACATACATACACACACACATACATACATACATA
>JBCEWB010138557.1:0-11003 GCA_039654565.1 Peronia peronii | reverse complement strand
TCAGCTGCAGCAACAGGTCACCCCCATCGTCTTTAATTGCCAATATCTCGACTTCTACTTAAGGTAGAACAAACATTATTTCACACACAGAAAGGGAAATGGATAATCTTCACAGTGATACCAATAACTCCATATGCTCAAAATTTGACGAGAGTCAATTTCATCGTGTGACATATCACTATGTTTATGATAATAGAAGTTTGTTTCATTTATTTTGTGTGTTTGTTTGTTTGTTTGTTTTTTTTTCTTTTGTTTAGTAATCTATTTGTTTTTTCTTCTCTCATTCTTTTAGTTCTTTCTTTTTCTTTTCTTTTGTTTTATTTCTCTTTTCTTTCTTTCGTTCTTCTTTTTTTCTGCTTTTTTCATTTTCTTTCTTTCTTTCTCTCTGTTTCTTTCCCTTTCCCTTCTTTCTTTTCTTTCTCTTTTCTTTTCTTTTGTTTTTTTTTTTCTCATTTCTTTTTTCTTTCTTTATTTCTCTCTTAATCTTATCGTATTTTGTGATATCTCATAAACGATAAATTACAAAGTCTTACTTTTTCGACCACAGCAGAGAAACTGAAATTTTTCTTGTCGTCACTTGAGCATGACGAACTCATACTGAAACAAACCACAGGAGTGCAGATTGTTAAATTTTTCTTAAGCTGAAATAGTTGTTTTCCTAAATTTCTCAAAATTTTACTGAAAAAAAAAAGAAATTGTTTGCGGCCACATAACATGTCTGTTTGGATGCATTAAATTCATAGTATTGTTTGATTATGTGGCAAACAATTTATTAGATTTTTGAAAAAAAAAAAATTTTAAATATTATATTTATTTATTTGTATGTATTCTATTCTTCTTAGTATTGTTAATAAATTTACTTGATTGGAATTTGATTAGTCCTTGATCGTTGTTGTTGTGTTGGAATTTAGGGGAACATCAGCGCGGTGACCTGTATATTGTGCCTAACACGGTGGGTACATTTACAGTGAGTGCCTCCCTATCTTGGGTAAAGGGTAGATAACCGCTCGGTGCTCTGTGCATGATGAATTGTTTACGTCATGTGTGGTTTACTTTCTGTATCGAGATTCATGGCCTGCTGGTCGTTACCTAACAAAGGGCATTAATCCATGAATTATTAAACATAGCTAAGAATTAAAGCAGTTGCATCCCTTTGACTAAACATTTCATGTCGGCTTTCAAAAGCTGATCGTAGCCGCTGTAGGTAGGAAAAATGGACCACACAGGGAAGTTTGTAGCATTGTGTTTATATAACAGATTAGTGACATTAGACTTTATTGGCACATTGCTTTTCTGCCAGCTGAATGGAGTGCTCAAAAATAATGACAATGGCTGGGCAAGACCAGAGTTGTGATCTCCTAAAGACGAGAAGAGGATCAGTCATTCGAGACGATATTGAGTGGAAATATTTGGTTCCTGATTATATTGCAGATCGAAGTAACAGTTGATTTTGATCCTGTTTTTCGTGACAAAGCTGAATGAAATGTTTGGTTCCTGATTGTTTTGAAATGCGAAGGAACAGTTGATTTTGATCCTGTCATTCGCGACAAAACTGAATGGAAATGTTTGGTTCCTGATTGTTTTGAAATGCGAAGGAACAGTTGATTTTGATCCTGTCATTCGTGACAAAACTGAATGGAAATATTTGGTTCCTGATTGTATTGGAGATCGAAGGAACAGTTGATTTTGATCCTGTCATGCGAGACAAAGTCGAATGGGGACATTTGGTTTCTGGTTGTATTGAAATGCGAAGGAACAGTTGATTTTGATCTCATCCCAATGTTATAATATAATGGTAATAATTTGGTGCGAGGAAAAGGATTGCTGGGTTGCTGTAATTCTTTCCTCTCTTCCTCACTCGGGACAGGTGATTACGGTTAGGGCTAGGGTTGGGGGGCGGGGGTAGGGGTTAGGATTAGGGTTAGGGTTGTTAGGGTTAGGGTGAGGGTTAAGATTGAGTTAAGGTTAAGGTTAGGGTTAAGGTTAAGATTAGGGTTAGGGTTAAGTTTAGAGTTAGGGTTAAAATTAGGGTTAGGGTTAAAGTTAGGGTTAGGGTTAAGGTTCGGGTTAGGGTTAAGATTAGAGTTAAGATTGAGGTTAGGGTGGGATTTGGAGTTAGGGTTAAGGTTAACTTAACTGCACTATCGGTCCTTTTTAGCACTGAATGTTTTTTTAATCTTCGTTCTGTTGAGACCTGTATAGAACCAACTATATTTAAATAGAAACAGTTGATTTGTCATTGTTTTTACAATGATATTAACTCTTTCCCGTCCAGCGTTTGCCTGTGTACAGTTGGTCATGTCTTCATTTGGGTAGAATTATATTTTCTCAAATACTAACAGCTAAGCAGATCTGTTTGCTGCATTGAATGAGTATTTTTTTTTTTTTCGGCAGATCCAAAAGTTCTAATTTCACATGATTTGACACGTTTGTAATGGCTCTCTTCTAGCTGTGAAAGGGTTAATGTTTATGTCAAAGAATGCTAGTTTATGGTTTGAGATGATCATGTGACACAGTGCATCACGGTCGATCAGAATATGTCGTTAGTCACTGGAATCAAACAGAGAAATCGAGAGTTGAATGGCATGAGGATGGTCTGATATCCATGTTTTATAGTACAGGAATAGTTAATATTCGACTAAACACAGATCTTGAGATCCCCAGCGGAATGTTTGTACCCCCTGCTGAAAATAGAACACTTACTTACGTGTGTTACGTTCCACCACGAAATACCACAACAATAGAAGAACACAAGATTTCGGGAAAAACCCCACCCGGAAATACGTCGTCGTTTTAGTCATACATTTCCTCCCCACCGTAACAGAGTCAAATTGAAAAGGGAGGCAAACTTGTGAATAGTTTGGAGTATTTGTACCCCTGCTAAAAATAGACCTGGGGATCTCCAGCCTTTGGGTTGATTGGAACAATTCCACATTGAGTTGGATGATGACATAGTTGATTCTCTGTCTGGTCTGGCAGCCATTTTGTGCAGAGATCATCTTGATGTCAACCTCTCCATTTTCCATTGTAATCAGGTTTTATAGGGAGTAAACTGGAGACATGGGCTGAGAGGTGGGAGCGAAAAAAAAGTCAGAAAAGGTAGGTAAGGACAACAACAACAACAATGAGAACAACAACAACAACAACAACAACAACAACAAAAACAACAACAACAACAACAACAACAACGAGAACAACAAGAACAACAACAACGAGAACAACAAGAACAACAACAACAACAACAACAAGAACAACAACAACAACAACAACAACAAGAACAACAACAACAACAACAACGAGAACAACAACAATAACAACACACCACCACCACCATCACCAACAACAACAACAACAGCAACAGCAGCAGCAGCAACAACAACAACAACAGCAGCAACAACAACAACAACAGCAACAAAACAACAACAACAACAACAGCAGCAGCAGCAACAACAACAACAACAAAAACAACAACAACAACAAAGCCAGGAAGTCATAGAACAGGAGAGAGTTTACGGACAAGAAAGACATAAAAAAAACAAACAAAAAGAAAAGAAAACCACGGATCAAAGTAGACAAATATGAAAAACAAAGAGCTGAAACAAAGAAACAAACAAACAGCAACAACGACAAAAGTACCAACACAATACAATAAGAAATAAAACGAACAAAACAAACCAAAGAAATAACAAAAGATTGTTTTTTTCAGAACCCAGTTCACATTTTTATTGATTTCACGCACAATCGGACGTGCTGACGTGACAGAGACAGACAGCCACAGGTAATGACGTGTGCCCGAGGAGCGAGTCTGTCACTCATCGCTCCATCACACAGAGAAATCAGGAAGTACACAGGTCAACGCACAAACGTACACACACAGGAACACAACATTGCCATCCTGCAGGACAGTTAGTTAGTGATCACAAACCGAAAATAGGACAGGAAAAATACAACGGATGAGGAAAGGGGCGGGGGTTGGAAGGAGAAGGGGGCGGGGAAGTTAGGAGGATTAGTTTAAAAAAAAGTGGGGGAAAGTTCAAGGACGTTTATTTACATAAAAATCTGGGTCACTTCAGTGATCACATGATGTTCCCATATCTTATAGCTCCATTTCATAGCAAAAACCGAGCTTTGGGATATTATACAGCAAGGTTTTGTTTCAACCTTGGCTATATGGGTGAAAACTTTATATTTGAGATGCGACACGATGCATAATCAGGCTCTCGTCAAATTTTGAGCATATGAAGATTATTCATTTCTTTATCTGCGTTTGAAAAAATATTTGTTCTACCTTAAGTAGCAGTCGAGATATTGGCAAGTAAAGACGGTGAGAATGACCTGTTGCTACAGTTGAATTTAGCGAGAAAATGGCCGATCGCTTTTGTTAATCCTTATTAGTCCTTATCAGGCCATGCCACTGAATTACAATTTTTGGGCTTTTACTCAGTCTATTTCAGTAACTTTAACTCTGAAATACATTTTTAGATTGATATAGAAAGGTTCTGTGTAGAAAAACGAACTGCGTTAAAAATTCATTCTTTGTTGTATAAAACACGTGATTTCTTTGTCGTCTCAGTTTGACGAGCGCCTGATTTCATCGTGTCGCGTCTCATTTATTATCATATCCTGGAATCCACGAAATTTCATCTGAATAAGTTCATCCTGTTTTTAATGCGTTGGTGACTTCCACGTCTCGATATATCGTGAAATAAGGGGAAAAAAGGGAAGGGGGTGCAAAAAGGATAAAAAATAATTTTTAAAAAATAACCCACGTTCTTGTGATGAAGACACGAACAGCAAAAAGGGACCGCTTTTCTTCATCTGAAACTGCAATAGATACATGTACAGGATGTTTGAAAATACATGGATCCAACTTTGAAATGAAAATTTACCCTCCACCTCCCCCTGCCCAACCCCCCCCCCCCCAAAAAAAAAAAATCCAACATATGTGGTAACTAAAATGTGCACTGTATTGCTATGTATTTTGCTAACAATCTACAGATCGATCTATGTTTTTTCGTCAAGCAATTCTTGTCTAACTGGTAGTGTCTAAAACTTTATGGCCAGCGTGGGGGGAGGGGGGGGGATTATTGAATTTTGGGTTTTATGCCTCGTATGGAATTAATGGCTTCATTGTAGAAAGGGATTAATGAGGACAAGACACTGTGATACTGGAGTGACGGTATTACAGTCTGGATATTCGTAGACACATAAATACATCTGCACAAAGAAAGATCATAATACACATATTCAAAATACCACAGCACTCGTCAGTCGCTCGTCAGAAGTGAAATTACATAATACACTAATAATAGACGTACATAAAATGTGCTCATAATTATTATATTCGAGTTGGCCACGCGCAGAAAAACAATAATAGTGACATCATTATGCTGGGTTATCAGAAAATTCTGGAACACAAATCACATACCAAGCTGCTCCAGAGGAAGGATCTGTGTGCATCAGAGATCGTGTTTGTGCATAAAAAACCTGCGAAAAAAGCCGTATGAGAACAGATTCTCTCGCACAATCGCGAATTGAGAGCCTGTCGGGATGAGAGATGGTTGAGTAAACTGAATGTGGGCAAGCCATGTTGAAGATTCGTATGAAGATTCACAGAATGAAACTCAACTTTAGTTATTCATTACCGAATAATTGCTGAAGATTATTGTACGGTCCCGTGATGCTAGGGCGATCTCCTGACGCCCAGAATTGACAACGGCGTTTTTCGCTCCAGTAAACCGTTCATACTGACTACAAACTGAACCACAGCCGGCTTTAGTGTATCATAGAAATAACCTCATCCACATTGAATATGGGAGGGATGGGGGAGAGGGGGGAGAGTAAGTAATTCTGCGTGGAAAGGTTAACTCCAACTGTACCGCCTTGAATCCGATGACTAGCTTAAATTGAAAAGATCACCCATTATGGAAAAGAGTCTGGCAGGCATCGGTTCTACACAAGAGACAGCAGCAGGGGTGCCACACCGTTTTCTAGCAATTGTGCATTCATTTTTGCAATGTCCTATATTCTGGGGGGGGGGGGGGGAGGAGGAGGGAGCGAGACAGCCACTTGGAGGAGGTTGAAAGGCGAATAGAGAACGTAAATGGGGCGCAGAAACGTCGGGTCTGACTGTCCGGAGACGGGGTTAACATGAAGGTACCATGAACATTGATGGACAGCCTATGCCTTGAAGGACATAATCATGTCTCGCAGCCAGTCAAAATGTACGTCGATTTTTCACCATATGGGGTTTTTGGTATCATGTGAAAGCTTATTTCATACCCTTTCAGGTGGTGAAAAAAATTTTGAACTAGCTTTGTTCTATTGCAGATATTGCAGTTTAAAGAGACAAGGAGGGACCTCCAGCAACGACCGAAGTTCCGAGAAAATCGAGTTTAAATGAACGGTCGAATGGATAAATCTACAAACCTACCTCACAAAAGCCCGATTTTAATGAAGAAATATTTATAAATTGAGGGTAAAACCGACCGATATTGTTTTGTTCAGAAATGAATGCACTTTCGATTTCTGCTATAATAATTTTTAAAAAATCTATATCTGACCCCTCTCGTCATATCCAAAGTCCGATTTCTCGGTTCTAGCCCAGTGACTTCGTCTCATTTCGACTGGCCGCCAGACATATGGCCTGGAGGGCAAAGGTGAGGAGACACCCAGGTAAATACTATTCCCTTCTGATTCCTCACGGTCATTGCATTAGCAAACCATTCTGTTTGTTACAATGGACTAGTTCTAGATTTTGCCGTATTCACCTGGTGGTCGTCAAAGTTTTCGTTTCTCTGCCATTGACATTCGCCACATGATACAGCCGTTGCACTCCTTTCTTAACTCATTGTTCTCTGAATATTTCAAATAATATGCATTATCACTGTGGTGTTAACTGATAATAATAGGCATTCTAGCGACAGTAACAACAAAGTTTAAAGAACGAACATTTCACGGATTCGGAACGGCTATTCTGGACCCTTGTTTACAGTTCCGATTTCCAAACTGTCATGTGATCAAGTCCCTCTCTACCTCTCTATGTTGGATATTCAGAACGAGTCACTCACTCACTGACAATTCTGAGCTAAACTTCTTCACAGTGTCAACACTCAAGTCTACAGCGACATCTATGGATTTGTTTCCCCTACCCACTCACGTACCGCGCATGTTGACAGCCGACCTGGCTAACTAGACATTACGAGTTTGTGCTGTTCTCTGATCGGAACCCTTTGGAAGTTGAAAACGTTTTATGTCCCTTTAGAATCACATCATTAATCTGTAATTTTGTACAAGGATAAACTCTGGCGTATAAAGTCTGATAAAGTTTGATAAAGTCTGTTCATGTATATATATATTTTGGTATATATATAAGGATGTCTACGGCAATAATTATGAGACGAATATTATTATCTCACTGTATTTATATGATGTGTTAGTTGGAAAATCATTGTGATGAGCAACACTTCTATCGTATCCGCCCCTGGATAATTCTAGGCTGAAGGTTTATATCTCCAGTGTCGTTTTGGGACTTCTGGGTTTCCAGTATGTGTATGTGTATGTCGTCATTTTACATGAAGCTGTTTTCAAAATTCTTTTGCTGAAGAGAATCGTCAAGCCTTTATTTTCACTCTCTGGCTATGTTACTCACTAGCCAACGGGTTTCAGTAGAGCCACACAACACACTTTCCCAAGATGTCCCTTTGCAGAGCAGTTTCAGATGTTATATGAGATGCAACATGATGAAATCAGGCTCTCGTCAAATTTTGAGCAAATGGAGGTATTGGTATCACTGTGAAGAATTTTCATTTCCCTTTCAGTGTGTGAAATAATGTTTGTTCTACCTTAAGTAGAAGTCGAGATATGAGCAATTAAAGACGATGGAGGTGACCTGTTGTTGTAGGTGAAATTAGTGAGAAAATGGCCGATCACTTTTGTTAATCCTTATTTATCCTAATTAGGCCATGCCACAAAGTTACAAGTTTTGGGCTTTTACTCAATCTATTTCAGCACAGTTAACACTGAAATGCATTTTTAGATTGATATAGAAAGGTTCCGTGAAGAAAAAAAAAAACATTGCGTTAAAAATTCACCGTTGAAAAACACGGGATTTCTCTGGTCGTCTCAGTTTGACGAGCGCCTGATTTCATCGTGTCGCGTCTCATATACAGATAACTGCTCAAACCATCACAGAGTATCAAACAAATACAATCATACTAACATCAGTGATCAAAGAATGCGCACACCTGCTCACCATTGCCGGTCAAAATAAATTACATGTGGTACAGAGAGAGAAAAAAATTAGGTCAAGTCACAATTCAATTTGACATACAGTTCCATTAATTTGTAACGTAAACAATGGGTTAACCGACAGACAGTATCTCCGTGAGTCGATCATCTTCGATTTATTGATAGAATGACCGATGAATTATTAATAGAGTGATTAATTGATTGATTGATTGATATGACTGTACAGTTTGAAGCTTCAAGCGACCAAGCATACGACAACCATTGACATACAATTATATTATGACTATTTAGCATAAGTATGTTATAATTATTTAGCATAAACATTCATATATACATCGTAATATTGTATGTACAGTTCTAACAGTCATGAAAAATAATAACAATATCATACAGTATTGTTATCCCCATCCTAACCTGGGTAAGGGACATAATAGAATTTAAGAAGAAAGTTCATGAAAGGTCACCACTCGGGATTATATAAGATTATGCTTTGACTTCATTGCCATTCATTCTTGAACATTGTTAATCAAAACATCCACCTGTGTTATATAAATAGCCTGATATTTTATATGACCGATATAATGTGAAAGGTTGATATATCCATAAACTATATCACAATACTGGACCGCCATATTGCCTAATTATCGGAAAGAAATGTGTGTTAATAATGACTTCAGTGATAACAGAGGTAAAAAAAAACAAACATGGAGAAAGTTTAACCGGGGCAGAGGTGAGAATTTGCCGGTAAAAGTCGCAGGAGATTTCGTTATATCTTGACAAGAACTGCATGGAATTGCTCAAAGAAGGGTCATTCACTTGGCTTCACAACCAACTGCAAAATTTATGAACAAAACATGTGGCAAAGGATGACCAGGTCTTCCCGATCAATATGTTGGTGGTCATGAGGTGCGCACGCGAAATAACTAGATCTACCATCAGGAGGTTGAAGGGCTTACCAAGACAGGGCGGAAACATCAGGATATCGCACTCTCCAGGTTTCTCTCTCTCTCTCTCTCTTTATTTTTCCTTTTTCCTCCGTCGCGCTTTCTTTTCCTTATCCTCAGACGGGAACAAGGCTTTGCTGCACAGTCTGTCTCCGGCACAGACAGACACTCAGATGTCTGTATCATTTGCTGATTACAAAGTTCGACTGCATTGTAAAAGAAACTCCCAACTGTGTTCAAAAGATCGTGAGCTAAAGGTGCGATCAGTATAAAGTGTGAGAACGATCTTTCTCTGTCATTATAATTTGAGACGCGACACGATGAAATCAGACACTCGTCAAACTGAAGCGACCAGAGAAATCACGTGTTTCTCAACAGTGAATGAATTTTTAACGCAGTTTTTTTCTTCACAGAAACTTCTTTGTCAATCTAAAAATGCATTTCAGTGCTAAATTTGTTAAAATAGATTGAGTAAAAGCCCAAAAATCGTGATTATGTGACATGGCCTAATTAGGATAAATAAGCATTAACAAAGGTGGTCAGCCATTTTCTCACTAAATTCAACTGCAACAACAGGTCACCCCCATCGTCTTTAATTGCCACTAACTCGACTTCTATTTAAGGTAGAACAAAAACGTTTTCATTCAACGAAAGCGAAATGAATATAATCTTCACAGAGATACCAATAACTCCATTTGCTCAAAATTTGACGAGAGACTGATTTCACCATGTTGCATTTCATTTAAAGCATCCCACTTTCTAAATGATCCTTACCTCGATATTCGCCTGAATGTTGGCCATGGAGAAGAATTAGCAACAGAACATCACAGGCTTAAACCTTCAAACAGCAATCGAAGCCGAAAAAAAAAATTCAGGACTTTGAACTAACGCGGGGTTTATTTCTTACTTTAGCCAGCCTCCGTTAAGGGGTTTCTTTAGCCCTTCTCTTGATCAGAGATGCTTATGACAAGAAACTCGATATTTTACAGACAGACTCTCTCTCTCTCTCTCTCTCTCTCTCCCTTTCTCTCTCTTTTACTGTGTAAGATGGAATAGATCAATACGTTTCTGATTCAGATAGTTATCAGAAAATCCAGTGTAAAATGTGTTCCGGATTAAGTTCCTTTTACGCTCCATTACATTATGTAAAAATGCAGCGAGCCAACACCCAGTATGGCTCTAAATATGCGCAAAGAAAGTGGTCAGCTCAGTTCCCTGTTGCTCTATCTCCATTTTTCACAAAATGATGGGACAAAGTGATTTTGAAAATGTACCTGTTTGAGCAAGTGATCGGTGAAATAATTACACTGTAAGGTAGATTTACTGTCCCTCTTTCATATGACATATGTAGCTCCAAATAGCCCGAAGGAACTGAGCTCGCGATCTGCTGTAAGGCCAGTTTTTATATTACCCGTGTTAAAGACGTGTCAATTAAGTTCTGATTTCAATACAGTCTGAGTACCTTGTCCGTATTTTGTACTATTTTTAGAAGTAAATCAAATGTAAGAAATGTAAGCCATAAGTAATGACATAAGTCTCCGAGCAAATCCGCCCCCCCCAACACTTCAAGGGTTAATACAGTTTCTTAGATCTCAGGCTGTTTACCATTGTTTCTACGAACTTTCAGATTTACATCTGAAAAAATGTTTAATTTACTATTTCCCAGTTAAACTGGTGTAAATGTATATTGAAATAAACAGGACCTAGAATCTGCCCTTCCTGTGTCCTTAGCAAAGACGGTTAGGAGGTAAACAAAAAGAGATTTTTCCACAGGTAGTAAAGAGGGGAGGGGGGGGGGGGGGGGGGGGG
>JBCEWB010138546.1:0-11004 GCA_039654565.1 Peronia peronii | reverse complement strand
TCATTAGCCCTGATACAGACAGCCCTGGTTATCAGAACATTGCAATGAGGCGGGCTCTGTTAATGACTCGAAAACAAAAGTAAATGACATGACAAACTTTTACGCCTCCCATTCCAATTTCCGACCTAGAAAAAAAAATTCCCAATCAGAGGACACTGGTGTACCTATTAGTGGAATGCATTAAAGACAGAGAATAAATGTCCCTTAATGCTCTCGATCCATATCTACAAGAGCAACCATCGAAGAGCTAAATAAAATTAGTAACTTATGTCGATTATCACAATCTAGATCTGGATCAGTATCACCATCTCTCAAAACAAGTTTCAGAGCATCAGCAAGGCCAAAAGGCTTTTTGTCACGTCTTCTCAAAAGAAAAAATCGAAGCCCGGAAGAAAGAAACCAAGCCTGACATCTTTGCTAATACTCGGATTGTCGGATGTGGAATAAGGCTAATAATGCCGCGAACAGTTTGTCTCAAGTCAGATTTAGGCCAAAATAACTTCAGGTAAAATAACTGCCTGTGTCCGGGATCGGCTGTACTAACCCCAGGACTAAAATGGCCTACGTCTATGTACGTGTTAGGCCATTATAGAAAATTATATTGATAAAATAATCCCTTCGATTTTTGGAACAATTTATATATTGATACATGCACCGTAGACAGGGCAATCAAGTGATGATTCCAGTAAATTTTGGCCCAAATCTGACGTAGGCCAAACTGGCAGCATCGACAGAAGCCGGAGAGAATATACATATATATATATATAGAGAGAGAGAGAGAGACAGAGAGAGAGAGCGAGAGAGCCAAGTACAGTTAAAATTGTACAGGAGACAGATAAGTGAAAAAGAAAACGTTCCTTGTAATTTTTGTCAAGCAAGTATCGATTTGAAACCTGCTGTATGAAATACATGTGGTTTTATGGTAAAACGAAAATGTCAGGGGTGACAATGTTGTAATACATGTTTCGTAAATAAGTGGAATGCAGTCAGGACTGTCGAATGATAATACCAAATTCGTATAATTTCTTCACAGGGTCCAAAAAAATCCACCTACCCATCCCTTTTCTTCACATCTCAGCCTCCCTTCCTCGACTCCCCCCCCCCCCTCCCACCTTCTCAATTTGTTCCCCTTCTCTCACTCCATTTTCCTTGTTTCCCTTCTTTCACTGCCTCTTTTCCTCTTTCATTCAAACACATTCCTTTTGGTGTAGCCAGAGCTCGAAAATGTCAGGAAGTTAGAGATTAAAACATCTAAGAAAGAATCCAGTTTTTGTCTCAAGCCCATTATTTGTTGTTCAACAGTATATTCTCTACTGAAGAAGCTCACCTTAAGTGGCCAGAATATTAGAAGTGCCCTGCGTGAGCTGGCAACAGCAGCAGAGAACTCTTACTGTTGGACTTTGTGCAAAAGGAACGATGTGACCTTTACACTGTTTAATGCCGGACGCTAGATATATCAAAAGAATATGTTTTGCCATAAAAACTGTGGCACACTTGGTGGAATGGCCGGAACACCTCAGTCAACTATATCTGGACTGAAAGCCAAACGGCACTGGTTCAAATCCCAAACGGTCCCCTAGGGCAAAAAAAGTGTGGATGACCGACATTGGGAGTCATGACCCCGATGTTCTAGAAGACATCAAGTAGTTTGAAGACCGTAACATTTCATGAAGAAAAAAAATCCTCTGAAGACTGTCATCTGTGTCCCTCCACCTGAGGAGTTTTCCTACCAATGGCTGTGACCCCTATGCCAGATCCGTTAGTTCTATACATGTACTGGGTGAAGGCAGAATTTTCCTTAGCCTAAGACCCGATGACAACCTACTAAGGGGGAGAGTAAGTCTATATTTATGTCCATTTAATTTTCCTGAAACTGCAGTTGCGAAACATACCAGTCATGGTTGGGCAGGGAACATCCCGTAAGGTCCAACAATTCGCCGGGAGAAAGTTGTGTGTGTGCCTGTACCATGATGTACACGGCGGTGGGGAGAAAACCATTCTCTTCCCGCCGCTCCACGTGTGGACAGCCAATATATAATAATTAATTTCTTCTAAGTCATTATTTCCCTTTTTCTTATTTCTGTCCCTGTTCTATCTAGGGGAATCGCATTACTACAAAACGATTAAATATAACATAATTAAGGTTTTGAGCCCAGCCTTTTCTTTTTGGCCATATTTTTATGTTGCTCTCCAGGGCATGTGGGATGTGGTGGTTTCAGTCTACTCACACGTGAAAATGTTGTCACGGCCCGACGTATTTAGATAGCTGAGACAGCTACCTTTCTACGACTAAAAGACTTAAAAGGAGAAAATGAATTCCGGATAATAAACATTGCACCTAATTTAAATATGGAGCAAAAATTCATATTCTATCAACACCACAGATAGAGTAATGGTCATACCACTGGAAATTTGATTTACTTCATGGTCTAACATTAGAATTTCAGTAACGCTCTCTCTCTCTCTCTTCCTCTTTTACCCACTCCTCACCCCCGTCCCCCACCTCCCACCCGACCCCAAATGCACCTTAAAAACAAAAACAAAGAACATAAAAACAATAAAATTAGTTATGATTCGTGAAAGCCATCAAGGACAACAAATCCACTTTGATGTTATGAAATTCCAAATATAAACTCCCAACTAATGATTGTACTGATTTTGTTCTAAACAAACAGTAAATTATTCATGAATCTACACATTTAGTCACTTACATGCTGATTTATTTGTTTCTATTTCTGAAATTTATTCATTCATTTATTATTCTGTTTCAAGCATATACGATATCTTTTCCATGAAGAGGAGTCCTGCTGAAATGTAACACAGAATACACTGAGGCTCGATTAAATAATATAAGTTTCAGCAAACTCTCCTTACCTTTTCTGACAACTACTTGCACTATTGCAGACATTGTATTAGTGTACCCAGGCCTTCAAAGATACACATATGCTGCTAGCTGTACTGTTATTTTACCTGATTTGAGTTTGTTGAGCAACTACATGCAGATCCATGAAACCATCACTTAAATATGGGAACAGCAATCTCCTATCAATGCCTACCACCCAATGAAAGGATTGCCTAGTGATAACCATTTCTTTTTCTTATAGCTTTTTTTTTAAAATCTTACTCTTGTTCTTAAATGGATGCAGCACTATGGTCTTAAAAACCATATCAATGTAACGTATTACACTCGTCACCTCCAAACCTGAGTCCCCTGCCTCCTTCTAAAAGAAACGAAAATAAGTAACATCATGTGTTCTGTGTGGCAAAAGCAGCCGATTGTAATACTGTCAAACGCATCATAAGAAATTCTCTGGGTGGTGGCACTGCTTCATGGTTCATGTCGATAGCAGGCACATTCATAGCTGACAAGGCCAATGTTGTACTGGCACATCAAGTTACAGCTGGTACATCTGAAACTAAGGTCTGTTGTTGTCGCTGGTGTCTCATGGTTCCTTCTCCTCTGTCGTTTGTCCCTTAGGCTGATCCAGTGTGAGTTTTTTCAAAAGTCGGCACCCTGCAGGATCTGCAATTGGCAGCAAGGGCTGCCCACTGGTAATGTTCAATGTAGCAGGAGTTTACGTGTTTAGTTTTCTCTGACATCTTTCTATTTCATGGCCCATGGGAGGTTCACTAAACAGGGAAAATCTCTGGTAAATGATGAACATCCACCCAAGAAATATGTCCTGCCCAGCATAATTGTGATTGAATAGCAAGGTCTCGATATCCGTGATCTCCCCCGTACTGCAGGACGTCACTTACTGGTAAGGAAGACACTTCGGTGAATCTAGAAGATAGTTAGAGGATAAGCAATGATGGAACCATTCAAGTATCATCCATGACGATGATAGGTAACCCACCACTCCGAGCCACAGAGCAACGCTTGAAGCTAGAAACTTTACATACAACCATCTTTTTTATTTTGAAGTGGTGTCGGCTCAGGATTCTTCTGTACAGTTTACTGAGGACGCTATTTGCCTTGCCCAAGCTGTTGTCACTCTTCCTGTCCATCTTGGCATCTAATGTGATGCGCACATTAAGAAAGTACATACAAGTACCCTGATGAATAGTTCTAAGCCCAGTTTTGCAAATGAAGATACTGGGAAGGGCAGAAACCCCATGTGCAGGCTGTTGGAGAGCCTTTATCGTTTATAGACCAACTCCATTCCACAGAATTGTGCACTTTTAGCAAAGCATTGCTAGCACTCACCTTTTCCAAGGTTGGAAATTTGATATACTCATGCACATTATGATATCAAGCATTGTAAATACAGAAGACCATCTGATATTTTGAACACAAGCAAGAAAATCTGAAGATATGATGTCGCTATTTTTCAACACGAAAAAATTGAAAAGGCTGTAATTTTTAAACTACACGACGGCAAACACAGTGTCATCAGAGTTTTTAGGGATACCAGCTGTTTCCATGAAAACATTGGAAATTTGGTGCCTCTGCATTTTATCAGGTCGGTCCGATCAGTCTAGTTACGTGAAACAAACAAACAAACAAACAAACACACACGCACACACACAAAATTAGCCTATTGATTGGTTAACTGAACTTTGCCAATTTCCATTGGTAGGTGGGTTGGTATTAATTTACTGAAAAAAAAACAAAACAAAATATAAACGAACAAAAAAAAGTATGTGTTCCATGCAAAGTTGTATTGTCAATTTTTCAAATGGGAACCTGACTACATCCAGATCGACATCTCACTTTTGCTCGGAAATAATTTCCCTCTTGCAACAGTCTTTTCTAAGACCATGACCATATCAACTCTGTTTCCCAAGTGATTCAAGTGTTAAATTTCAATCAGCAAGTCACTTGTGGCCACTTGACTGCACAATGTGAGGACCCACCTGCTACAAATATTGACTAGACTAGAATGAATAGATCTAGTCAGTGATGTCAAACCATTTTCATAAAAGAGCTAGAAAAGTTTGCACCTCCAAATTCCATCCGATGTTGGGTGCTCTTCTAACACACATGAAAAAAAAAAAAACCTAAGCTTACTATGCCTAGGTGTGCAGAATTTTGCAAATTTACCCGGGAATATACAGGTTGGCTCTGATTTATTGCAAAAATAAAGCTATAAAAGCTTGTGACCAATGCAAAACCAACGTGTTAGGTAATTTTCCAAATAAAACAGAGATCTAAATAGATCGAGATTTAAGCCGTCCAGCTCAGACCACATTCTTGCCGAGGAACAACTTCCCTCTTGACACGACGGCCATATAATTTATTTCTGTGGAAGGAGTTAATTGTTGATTTCCAACCAATAATTTTCAAATGATTGCTCGACAGCATACTATTCAGGAGTGAGGAGCTGACAACTCCCAACTCTGATTGGGTTCTATATTTTAGGTCTTCAAAATAAGCTGCTAACTGATAGGCCTAGAATATGTGTGAAATACAGTATTTCCATTTTCATGTTCAACACGCCAGATTTGTATCACATTCAAAATAATAATAACAATAATAAACATAATCAGCTATGCTAAGCAAAAGTCAATTGATCAGCTAAAACCAAGAAAGTCAGTGCAAATTGGAAAGTCGGAAGTCTGACAGCTTACCATCTCCCTGCTTGCATATCAATACAGTACAGATGATGAGACCAATGAGAGGACCTCCAGCCACAAAGCCACACGCTATGTTTGTGAACTCTAGTGCTGACCACTTTATCTTTGCACAGACTGGGGATGAGGAAATGAGCGAAACACGTATGATGAATGAAACAGAAGGTTGATTCCATAAAATCCATGAGTAGTTCTGAACACATTTTACTACAAAACTGTCAGAAGATGTGGAGGTCCACTCCTCTCTCAGACAGAGATCTACCATTTAACACTGTGCAAGTCAATATGTAGTGAATACTGTCTTGTTATCACTAGTATGAATAGATGATTAGCTATCTTACACCCTAGGATATCAATCATCATGCTAGCATTCCAATACTTTCTCCATCTTTAAAATAAGCTTCAAACAATCAGGATGTGGCTTCATTTCCTACTCGTCATTAGCTAAGCTCAGACTTCCAATGGCTGAGCATTGGATCACTCAGGCATTGAAAGAAAATGCAAGAAATGAGAGACATTTGCAACATGTCTCGTCACTAGTTTCCAACTTGCATCATAAATAATTTTTTCATTCTAAATATATGACCACGAATCAACAAACTGCAAACACAAAATCATCTGAAATTTCTTACCTTCCCCCTGCATCAGCTTCCACACAGCGTAGACAGTGAGGCCAATGAGTACAAGGACAGTGACACAGCCAAACATGATGTTGATTATTAACACTGGGCAGTCTGAGCAGATGATTTTGGTGCATCCTGAGCGTGAGAAAAAAAAAGGGAGATATATGTATTGTTTTCTCCCTGATCAAGTATTAGCATCTTTTCATAACAAAGTCCACTATGGCCTCTTATTTCATCTGAAATACCCTAAGCATCCTGATAACAGACCAACACCCAGTCATCACTGAGAGTTGGCTGCTTACATTAACCAGATTTAAAATATCGTCGTGCCAAAACAGTAACAGGAAGCTAAACTGTCAATTTTAAAAATATATATAAGAAGAGGACCCATGGACTTTCTGGGGGATTGTCTAAATGTAAGTCAAGCCAACTCTGCTCTGCGACTCAAACTGTATGTCAAACGTGCACACCTCGATGTTGATATTTTGGATGATTAAACTGAATGTTACTCAAACTCATAGAAAGCGTCAATCTTTCGAACGTACAAGTCGGATCAAACACTCTCGTGAGTTTACTATTCAATTATTATTGCTCATTTTGGAATAACGTCAAACACAGTGGGCTTTTTTTGGCTTTTTATAAGTAGAAACACAGATCTTTATGCAGCAATGCTGTATGCCAAATTTCAAATGGATACATTCAGTAGTTTTTGTGTCCATAAGCCTTTTATGGGTTTTGTTGCAGATTTATAGTATGGATATATATACAGGTTGTTGCCGACTTATGACTGCGTTTGGTTACAAATGACTGCTTGTAAACCGATCTGGTCGTAAGTCAGCCTATGTTAAATTACTAAATTACTATAAGTATATTATGCTGTGTATTGATATTGTAATCATCATCAAGTCACATTTTATCAACTTTTTCTCAGTTCATTATTTCATTTTCATTCATTAAACATTGTTTCTATCTTTCTTCGAATGTTTATACTTTTAAGGGTTTAAGTCAAGCACTGCATACTACATGTAACGAATCATGATTATACATGTTGGGTACACACGAGTGTGTGCTGTGAGCGATGTTTAGCGGATCGCCATTGTATACACTGGGCCCATGCAAATGTGTGTTGTGAGCATGGCATAGCTGAGATACTCTCTAAGCATTTTGTATGAGATATTTCGTAGTCAACTCTCATGTGCATATTATGTCATATGTATACGTATTACATCACGGTTTTGTGTGTGTGCAGCGGTAATTTGTGTTGAGGACTCGTTTGTTCGAGGGGATTTGAGATGCCCACTACGTCACGGTTTTATGTGTGACAATCAGGATGGCGGGTCAAGATTGTTCAAACTTGTATGTTCGACTGAGTTCTAGATTAGCTGAGGTCTATATAAGGCTCAGCCGGAGAGGAAGGGGAGAGCAAGAAGAAGAATGCAGTGAGAGCTGTGTGCATCGGAGTTAGACAGCTGCCATGAAGTTTGTATAATTACCAAGCACCTGTGATAAATTCTGCATCATTTCGACATGAGGACTCCTGTTTTTATTTCTCCATTCTGTGCACGTATCTCATCCGCATTCACCGCCTGATCAACATTTATAACGTCACGACTAACATCCATTCAACATCCAGAAATAAAGTTCGTGACACTACAGGACAGATCATTATTATGCTCAAAACGTGCGGGATGCTACTGGTGAGCATGGAAACTGTCGTACACTATACTTTTCAGCCGCCTGGCAAGCAAAAGTGATGCCTACCGACCAGACGGTCGTAAAGTTGATCAGTCGTAAGCCGCAGAGATCAGAAATCGATGACTACCTGTATATTTGTATGTATATTTATATATAAATCATATTATCGAAAATGAGATGGTAATCAATAAAATAAAAATATGTGACGTCAAAACATTTATCAAATTTAAATATCACGCAAAAAATAGTACACATTTACAAAAATAGCTTAATTGAGAAAAGGTCGCCAAATCTGTGAGCAGTGTGCATGCAAAGTTCAACAGGAGTCAACCGATCTGAGTTTCGCTCACCAAAATTTCATCATCTCAGAATGAAATTGTCCAAACTGAATAATGAAGTTGTTGCAGTTAGAACAATTTGGTTCTGGGGCCACAAGCTATGACCAGCGTTCAAAGAATTGGGCTACCTGGCCTGTTTATAGCGATGCCTAATACACTCCTTCAAAAACAAAACAACAAGAAGATATCATTCCAATGTCAGGTTTTTTTTTTTTTTAATATAAAAACAAAATTGCCTCCCTTCAAATCTGGAAAAATTTCCTCCGACACAATGACAATGTGATTTATATTCAGGATGGAAATCAAAACAACACTATAAAAAAAAAAAAATATTAATCCACTATCATCAATTTATATGATAGAGCATCCATCCATTTGTCTATCTATCCATCCATCCACTTCCACTCATCCACCCTCCCATCGATCCATTTATTCACCTATCCCCCCCCCCCCCCCCGCGGAGGCCTGGGGTATATAAGTAGGTTCTTTGCTCCCACCTGCAGGCGGTGGAAGCCCACCATCGGTGGGATGTCTCCCATGGAATGCCATCCTCGACATTCCAGGCGTAACATCTCTTCTCTCTCTCTCTTTGTTCCGGTCTTCTGTCCCACTCTCTTTCCTCTCTTCTTCTTGACGTGTAAACGTATCTTACCGTATTTGGCACAATATGGCGTGATCGTGCTGATGTGCCGTTAAACGCCAACACATACACACGTGGATTCTTCTCTCTTATTCTATATCCCTCCAACTGTTGGAGAAACAGCAACAGTAACAGTTCTGCACTTTCTAATACGTCCTCTCTCTCTCTCTCACTTTCTCTCTCTCTCCCTCTGCTATGTCCAGATCAGACCTTGCCCACTGCTAAAGGCGACAATTTGAATGAATTTCTCCGATTTTGTTAGCCAAAGCTTGTATCACCGCCTTAAACATTATGCTTATCTTACTGTCTTTTATCTGCCGCCATGTCATGCCTGTAATTCCTGAACATTCGAGAAGGTCCTGTTCAATCCACTCAAAGACAGAGATCATTATGTCAGTCCTGGAACGCAAGGCTGGCTCAGAGAGTAACCTAATGTCCTGGGATTTTTGGGTCTTCGCTTTTTTGTTCTATCTCGTATATTTTATCAATGCATTCTTGTCTCTCATTCATTAACATTTTATCTATCGACGTATGATTATTTAATTTTGGTCCTTTGGAGTCTCTCTTGCCTTCCCCCCTCCCCCAATCCGCAAGATTTCTTTCTCTCTATCCTTTGTTCTCTCCATGTCGTATTTCGAACACTGTAATAAACTAGTGATCAAGACGTTGAACTTTCATTGACTCACATTACCTGTCAACCATACTTTCCCATCACATAATGTCGCTCTTAAACAAATTAAATTTGATCGCCTCGTCACCGCCAAATTGGTTTCCACAGATCAGAACGTGGCCGCTGAGAGTGCCAAACGCCGCTATGTTTGACTTGCGCACAATTCAGCCAAGCTAAAAAGTGATGATTATGAAGTTTCTGTCACCGAACGGGATCTGTGAGAGGCTGAGACAGACACCAGACACTTGTCTGTGTCTTCATCACCACTTTCCTCCCCTCATCCAGCCCTGCCCTTTCTCGCGTGCCGCCCTGAACTGTAACCGGCGTCCTGGCCAGGCAGAAGGAAATGTACAAATCGGTTCTGTCAATCAGCAGAGGAAATTGTTGGTTTATCCAAACTTCTGCTGTTCCTCAGCTGTCCAGACTTAGAGAGAACATGGTTTGGTCTGCAGGGAAGATGCTCGTGCTTTGTCAGGACAAGCCATCTGTTCTGTCGCACATATCCCGGCTCTCCGGCCACCTTGCCTGGCCCAGCACTCGGCCAAATGTTAGGCTCACAAGCCAAATTGTTCCATTTTTTGCCCTGTTTATTTCACAGATAAAAATAACACAGCCCTTTTGTTGCACTGAACAAGAACATAGGGGTAAAAAACGGGCTTCTATCGACTTCGTCCTGGTATTTATTTTACAATTTAAGCCGTTCAAGACGTTTTTCGGATCGTAATATTTTACAGAGAGCAACACAGAAATTCCCTCTCCGCCTATAAAAAGCAGTAATGTTGTTGTATACACAAATTTTCACACAATCCATTATAGATGAGCTCAGCTCAGCTTTACATAAGACAACAATATCTGGTTAAACGTATACGCTCGAGGTATCAAACAGTTTGATCACAGGAGAGAGAGACAATGTGTGTAAACATCAGTCCATTTGCTGGTGAGTACCTCGATCCGCGTGTTTAATTGAGTGCGGTCGGCCGGGTGCTCCGCTTAGAGATAAAACCTTGCAGAGAGCACAGAGAGGCCTCTTCTCGGACAGAGAGAGAGAGAGAGAAGAAGAAGAAGTGGAAGAAATGGAGGAAGAATAGAAAAGAAGAAAAAGAAGAAGAAGAAGAAAACGATCAAACCATTAACCAGCGGATAGCGGGGAAGAGTGACTGGACATAAAAATTGAACAAATTCACAGTTTTTGTTTGTGTTTGTACGGATTTGTGAGTGAGTGGATGACAGTTTGCACTGATGACGTAAATAAACACATCATGCGCTTAGTTCTCTGTTGCTTCTATAACCATTTTTCACATTTTGAGAAAATTGATGTTTTATGTTCAGCAACTGTTTTTGCACGTAGAAGATAGGAGGGGCAGAGGACAGACAGGATACCAGAGGGTCAGGATAGATAGATAGATAGATAGATAGATAGATAGATAGATAGATAGATAGATAGATAGATAGATAGATAGATAG
>JBCEWB010138535.1:0-11004 GCA_039654565.1 Peronia peronii | reverse complement strand
TGGCCGCCATTTCCATGGAAACCATCATTTATTTTTAAAATTTGAAAGTGAAAAACATCTTTCCCAGTCATACACAAAAACATATCAAAGTTTCTCTTCTTAGTCTAACGAAATAACAAATCTGAAATTTTCACCCGCTTACCCCCTTAATGATCTACTTATTTACTTTCTCATTTCTTTATCTACTTTTAAAAATTTGTTTGGTGTCTCTACACAATCAGAGTGGCAATCTATGTAGAGCTATCACAACTGTGTAAATCTTTGTTTTTGATTTCAGCATTGCCATTAGTTTCACTGTTATTTCTATTGGGAAAAATATTGGATCTACTTGCTGGGTCAATCCTGCTACTTTCATCCTATTTATTATCAAAAGTAAATTTGTCTCATGGTTGCATTGGTGTTAAAGGCCAAAGGTAAGATCACAAGGCACTGACAATAATCTTGAGTTCATTTACAGTATTACAAGTATTATTATTGTATTATGCAGTATGAATGAAATTATTAGTATGTATTGCAATTACATAAGTCAGGCAGTAAGGGATCTACTTACATAATTTAAAAATAAAATCTAGTGCACATAAACAGAGTACGGGGGTGTTTTGCCAACATGGAAGCCAAGTCAAGTGTGCATAGTTTACAAAGGTTCATGGTTAAGCTTTGGCTTCTTGGTCTTCTGTTACCTGACTGCTGACCAATAGATAAAGGAGCAGGAAACCATGCAGCAGCAGTGGCAATAGCCACTTGTGCTGGCTGTGGTCTTGCTTTCACTGGAGATTGTTCTTCTTTCTTCTCATCAGCTAGACAAGAGGTCAACAGAAAAGTCAGTGACAAGATTTTTAAGCGGCAATCTGCTGAGAAGTCTACGAGTATGAGCTTTGTTCATCATTGGAGACTGGCTCTTTCAGCTAACAACAAAGCATACGTTCAGCATTTGCACATTAGCTGATGTACAGTGGTACTTCTAATCAAAATCACAGAAAGAAGTTCCATAGCTCTCAGTGCTCTCCTCCCATCTCCCTCCCTATCTCCCCTCCATTCATCATCTCTTTTCAATTTCCACTATTTCAATCCATCATTTTGGATTAGGTCTTTCAGCAATAGCTGAATACTCAATAATCTTTATGTATTTACACAAATACAGGAATCTCATTAACAACAAAGTCATTTACAGTTTACTGTGCTTCTGTATAAGCAATGATGTAAAACAAACTCCTTTTACGTACATTTAGTTAATATCATCATGGAGTCTTGCATTCTGATTGGATAAATCAGAGTACCCTAGATCATTGATAGAATATGCATAAACAGAACTGTTGGGACAAAGACAACCTTCATACAAATGTCAACCTATGTTTTAATCATCATTTCTCCATATAAATACTGTGGGATGCTGAGAGTGTAAAGTCTGGATACAAAATGTGCATAATAAATGGTTTTGTTAGAAAGAATCTGTATAGAGACATCTAGTTCATAAAGTAGCAGTATACAATTTATGCCTGCCAGAAATTTATGAGAAAACTTGAGGAGAACATCACATTATTTTATGGTGAGCATTACACTGCTGAAAATACAATGATGTACTCTTAGTTTTGATGACTTTTTGATAGGACAGCAATGAGGTTTTCAAGTTTTAATTCAACAGAATAAAAAAATCAACAGAATAAAAAAAAAGTGATTACAGTGTGATGAAAATATCAACCATGCATGCCTTCACTGTAATGTTTTTAAGCATAATACTATGTCTTTCTACAGTTCATTATGAATTTTAATGCATTCTAATCACTAGATTTGCTAATACAATGATCATAACAAACATTATTTAACATATTTATGGCCTTGCTGAATTCTAAATAATAGGTTTTGTTTTATGCAGATATTCCCAGCTACTTTCACATATCATATTTATATTATTCACTACATCAAACTTAATGTATTAACTTAAATACATGAGAAGATGAAATATTTTTGTTTAAATGAAGTAAATTTATAGGCTTAGTGGTTGAGAGAGAAAAATTCTTAGTGCTGTGAAATTGAAAACAGTATTTATGACATTACTGAGCATATTCAAGCCAAGAACAACTTGCCAAAATAAGAAAAGAGAAAGGAAGAGAAATAGCATGGAAAGAATTGTAGCAGTAAGAAGGTAGGCCCCCCCCCTCCCCCCACTCAGATGAAGCACAGATGTAGCAAGCAGAGGACATAGGAGAATGGAGGAGCAAATACAGACACAACAGTGAGAACAGCTGTATGAATAGGACATAACTGTCATTTTTAAATCAGAAGTGCAGCTGTGGGCAAAATGCATTTTGTTCTAAAACCTTTAATGATTGAATGCTATGCACACTCTTCACCAGTATTATCATATATGCGTTACTATGTTGCAGTTCATGTGCTATGACATAAACTTCTGTACATTTCCTTTAAATTCTAGAAATTTGTTCAGTTATGTCTCCCCCCCTCTTTTCTTATACACACCCACATCAATCCCACAACAAACTAACATTGATCAACAAACACCAAAATAATCCACAATATCATTGAACATGAAAAGATCATGAGGGGGCGCGGGGATCGAGAAAGCAGGAGACTAGGATTGGTAACATGAAAAACTAGTAATGGTTAGACAGACAGGGCTTTATGGAGAAAAGAATGGTTTACATGGATCTGTGGGTGTTGCCCCACCCACGCTGCTGGCCGTCAATGGTCGAGTGTCTGGATCATCTGGTCAGTGAAGACAGGGTATCTTTCAGTCAGAATCATATCACATACAGACTATGTGCATCACACAGGTTTACTGATATAAAGTTCATTTGTGTGCATCTATAAAATTTAGGGATATATTTAGGTAAATTTTATGGCACACAGCTAACCACATAACAATATAGACACAACACATGTAACACACAAAGAAATACATATGCATACTCAAAGACATAATACAGATTAAAAAGACAGATGGACTGACAGACATACAGAAAGATGGGATAAATCTTTGTAGGTTGATATCCCAACAAAATATACCATCAGAGCTAGAAGATGATGGAAATGTAGAATGTATAGGTTTTGATGTTATTATACCCTATGAATATATCATAAACTGTACAACAATAAATGCATATATGATTTGATTTTGCCCCATTGTTTCTAAAGAAACAATGCAGCACTATCACTAGTATCTGCAAAATCAAAGACGTTGAAAACAATTAAATTTTCACATGAACATATGTAATGCAACAAGTGTTACTGTATAAAGATGCTTTTACAGTCATCCTCTTTATATATACATGTACATCTTTTTGTTTTTGTAAACAGCTAAACCACACCTCGTTTCATATACCGTCCACTTGATTAAAACCTATCATTAATTCCAGGTGTATGAAGGATGTTGCTGATATTGGCAGAACAATGCTAAATCTACATAGGGACTATCTTTGATATTTCTCTCTGGTCCTCCAAAATTTGAAAATGCAATCTACAATAAACAGAGTATGTATAAATCAAAAACACTAAAAACAAAAGATCAAGCAAAGCACTCCAGCCATATTAGGCCATAAACATAAAAAAAAGAAGAAGAAGAAAAAAGAAAGAAAGAACAAAAAATAAAAACATAAAAGGCTAAACCCTTCATTAGTAGAAAATATTCATATAATTGAAGTAAAAGCCTTGGCAGAAAAGATAACTTTTTTTTCCATGGGAACAGACTACTGTTCTGTAAGTTTTACTCACTGAAAGAGTTTGATTTATATTCTTGAATTTGAATACTCAGTTTGTCAAATGTATATATATGTATTGTTATGTAAAGATGGCAACAATGAAGCAAAACCATGAAAAAAATATTTTTAAAAATATAAGCAGTTGTAGAACGTAAAGTAAAATTTTGACCAAAAAACGTGTACATCTATTCTCAATAAAATCTGTGTTAACTTTGTACACAAACAATCCCATGAAGGAATTTTTGAAAAGAATCCATTTTAGCCTTTTAAATCATTTTGTCATGCAAAACATCTTTTTAATAGTTATGTAATTAGCTTGTAGTGAAGGCAGTTCGACATAACTAACTCCAGAATTAATAATTATGATCGTTATGGTATTGCAATGTGAGAATTAAGCCATTACATCATGGAATTTCTCCGTGTACAAGTTATAGAAAAGTTATGCTTAAACATTCACTAGTCTATGTGTACCTGGTGCTCCTATTGGTCTCAGTGGCACTGTTTGACAAAGGCATATCAATATGAGTAGTTACCAGTTATATTTTGCTACTGTTTTCTCCTGATGTGTACTTCTACAATATTATAACTATCATTTGGTCATTGCACCATTCAAGAATTCAGTTGACTGGCTCAAACTGAATTATTCTTCAACAGTTGACAAGAATTTAAATGGAAACTCTACGGTAGATAAAACAATAAATCTACTTCAACCAGAATACAAAAATATCAGACAAGTAACCTGCAGCATCAGAAAATCATCCTAACAATGAAAACTTGGATAATATTGATTAGACCATTCGAAGGGTAGGAGTTTACTATAACACCTTTCTCTAAAATACAAGCCATTTGCTAAGAAATCTAACAATGCCTGCAACTTGTGATTTAACATCCTGAGTCTGTTACATATATTGATATTCATTTCCTAATTTCTTGAGATGTTAAAAAAACACATAGTCACAGGTAAATAAGTGCCACATATAATTTTAATCTTTCTGCCAGAACAATACTGGTCATTTTATAGAGAGAGATACATTTTAGAGAGGCTTGAAATTCATCAGTCAATATCCATCACAGATATGAATAACTATGCCTGAACCATTTAAAAAAAAACGTATATATCTACTATGTGGATGGGATTTGGAATACTGGCTCTCCACTGCCATCACCACATAATACTAGTCTGTATATAACCAATCTTGAATACAATACATATATACAATAATTTAAATGTACAAAATTATGCTAAACTATGAGTACTTGATGAAATAAAAAGAAACATAACTCCATACCTTTGGCAATATTGTAATTGCGATCCAGCTTAACAAAGGCTGTAAGTGGGCAGGTTAATAATTTAGATATAGATATGCAAGATAAAATATCGGGACATACTGATCATGTCTATAGGGAGGATATGCTGAAAGGAAGCATGCAAGGTGACAGATCTCTATATATATGGCTACCGAACCAATTGTTAAGTGTTACTATTAATTCTATTTTGCCTTGTCTGTGTACTCAAATTGTGTTGCTTAGTTTCATGTTTTTTTGTGCAGCCAAACCAACTTGTGTCATATAAAGGTATTGCACCCAACAAACCCAGCAAACGTGTGTGGAGCTAATGAGCAAATCTGCTGTCAAGTGCAGGGATACATGTATTTCATGCTGTCATTATGGAGACTAGATTTTTGCCATTACTCAAACAACTCACTGCATACAACAATCACAAATAACATTGGTCATAAAATGTCATGGTGGTGAATATAGTATATATTGCAAAATATGTTGACAGTGAAGACGTAATGGTAATTTCATAAGTGCAATATTTGGTTATAAAATAGAAAATATTACATGCATAGCTCAACAAACATTAAAAGAAAAAAAAAAGGGAAACAACATAAGGAGAGATTTTCCTTTGGAGGTTTGCCCAACTTTGGCCTTGTCAATATATCTGATGGGGCAGATGGCAAATTTCTTATATTCAAACTATCTGGACCTATTCAAATTGCAGGAACTATTTACCCTGTTATATCAATATCAGCCTCACTTTAATTCAAGACATTTACTGCAATGGCACAACTAGAAATTCTTTGACCCAGGAATGCCTTAGAGTCTGTGTTTAGTTATATGTATGTGTATGTGTATGTGTGTGGTTTTGTGCAGATTAAAGAAGTTTAATTGGTCTACTGGTGGTTCCATGTAGAAGCAAAAGCACTTTTTGATATTTGAACACAACATAAAGAAACAAAGATATGTATTCCTCTTTGCTCTTTTGTCCCATTATAAGTGGGCCTGTGCATGCGTGCGTGCGTGCATGTGTGTATGTGTGTGTGTGTGATGAAGCGTGATGTTTGTGTACAGATATATGTATACAAATACATATCATACACATATACAAATGCATATGTATGAAGTAGGGAGGTGTAAATGATTATATGTGTCTTTATTTATATTTAGCGTTATGTAAAAAAGATCTATTTCTTTGGTGCAGAGTTGTGGCTGTAAAGAAGGAACACCTGAATGCTTCTCATAGATTAGGGTCACACCTTCAGATTACTGATTAAACAAACCATCAGGCGTTGTTCACAGATATCACAACAATGAATAAGTCACTATGTTGTTTTCTTCCCATAAAAATCATTTGGGCAATGCACAATAACAGGCCGAAATCTTACCTGGGTCACCTACAATAGGGATGTTATTGCTGATGTAGGCAGCAGTCAAAGCCTCTAGATAATCATGCTGAAATCAAATTTAATATTTCAGAAAACAAAAATGATAAATCTGAAGCTGGAGAAATCTTTTTGTTTTTTTTTTTTTTGTGTCGGACCACTCATCTCTCATTTATTTATTTACTTATTCATTCATTTACTGTTCATTCATTCATTTATTCATTCATTCGTTTGTTCATCATTCATTCATCTATTTATTTATTTAGCCATTTATTTATTCATTGTTCAATATATATCTTCTAAAGCCCATGTATTCAAGTCAATACATGTACTTATTATAAGGTATCATGCAACATGCTTCAACACTTTATTCAAGAGTTTGTGTATATAAGGTATCATATGTAATAATGGAATCTGACTACACAGAAAACGTTATAAATGCATTATTTTATAGTCTTGTACTGAAAAAAAGTAAATTTCATCATTTCTGATGCTAACAATCCAGAAATGTAAGCACTAAGATAAAATGTTTTGAGTTTCTTGCAAATCCTTATTTTGCATATTCTTGCTTTGCTGTTTTCTGAATATATACAACACAAAGTAACCCGTCATTGGTGTACTTCAATGGTAATGTCAGTTCATCTTTGAAAATTTTGAAATGTATATTTTTATATATGTCTTTAAAATCGTCCTCAACCACAAGCATGCTTACTGTTCAGGTAATTTAAAATTACTCTTAGTTGTTAGTATCTGATAATAATAATAGAAACATCAACAAAAAGCAGTCTTGCAAACAACTGACCCTCTTCTGCTGCTTCTCTTCAAACCTCTCCTGGACAAAGACGGGGATGCCAGAATTAGAGCGATCATCAAAAGACCTTGGCCGCTTGGGACTGGTAGAAGTGTATCTCATTGGCTGGCCCTGCAGCTGAAAACATAATCATATATGCCCAAAACCTGCTGTAAAAAAAAAAAAATATTGTTCTAGTCTTAGGACAGAAAGTTGCCAGAGAACATTTCCATCTTTTCTAAACCCTAATCCTTTTTTCATAATTTTGTATAATGTTTGCATTACAGTGCAGTGTAGAATCATTACATATTGATTTTCTGGAATGTTTTTCAGAACCATCTGATTAAACAAAAATTGGTGTACCTGTTGAGAATGATAAAACACAAAATGGCAAATGACAAACTACCCAATGAAGGAGAAGTGAAACTGGAGGACAAATAAGTCTCCAATAAGTAAGAAAGAGTAACAGACAGACACAAACACACATCCAGTGAGCCAGACAGTCAATCACACAGACAGACAGAGAAACAGACAGACAACCAGATAGTTTGACAGATCAACAGACAGACAGAATAATGGGATTCAGAATGAGAAAAAAGAGGAGCCAAAGAGTCAATAAGAGAGTCAAACTAACTGACACCCAAAAGCTACTTAAATGCAATACACAGGAGAGAAATTCAAAGTAAAACGATGATGACAAATCTAAATTGAGAATCATGGTCTGCACATATTGCTCACAGACCAATCAATTAACTTGTCAAATGGCCTTATGCCAAAGGCAGCCTATCAGGCCTTCTTATCACATAAATTAACAAATAGCACTCTGGAACAGACTTTTGGCCATTCTCACCTTGCTAGGATCTGGTTTCAGTGGTTTGATCTGATTGTTTCTCAGTCTCTTTTCATCCTATGTCAAAGATAAATGGAACAAAAAAGCATAAAAACATATGAAACTAAGACATCCATGGCCAACAACCTTGATGGTGAGAGATAAAACAAAAACAGACAGTACAAAGAATTCCCAATCTTGTTTGACTAATCTAAATGCAAAGAGCATTTCACAAGTAAAATATGATACATATCACCTACTGGTGTATGGACCTTAGAATTTTTAATAAATCATCTGCAGTTTGTAAGGATTCAGAATGTAGAATCAGATGGTGTACTTCAAAGGTTGTGCTCTCTAACCTATTTTATATTCCATTTCAGCTAGGAATTATTTATGTGAATATCATAATACCCCTTTGATAGTTTGTGGATGAATCTATCAGAGTTAGGATGTTAAACAGCAAAACTGTCTGCTCTGATAAAGTTTAAAGATTTTAAAAAGAGTCAGCACTGAAGAGTAGAAAAATAGTTCTCTCTCTTGTCCTCATTCAGAATGTAGCAGACTAGACTAACAGATGCAGTTAGAGACATCAGGAGCCTTTATTGTATGTGGTGTGTGTGTGTGTGTGTGTGTGTGTGTGTGTGTGTGTGTGTGTGCGTGTGTGTGTGTGTGTGTGTGTGTGTGTGCATGCGTGCGTGCGTGCGTGTGTGTGTGTGAGTGAGTGTGATGGAGCATGAGGTTTGTGCACAAATATACATATGCAAATGCATATGTATGAAGTTTGAAGGTGTAAATGATTATGTGTGTCTTTATCTATATCTAGCATTATGTAAAAATGTCTATTTAGATTAATTTTCCACTTCAGTGTATGTGACAGGTATTCTATAATTACATATCAAAATATGTAATAATTTTACATATATATACTTCTACTGTTCCAAGAAAGCCATGAGACAAAAAATGTGGTAGAGACAAGAGCCTACCTGACCAGTTGGTGGTTTCTTCAAATCATCTCTGATGGGTCGGACTTTGTCTCTGTCTTTCTTACTCTTCAGCTTTTTCTTCTTTGGCTGTGTGAGACAAGAGATCAAGGCATACAAATTCAATTAAGAGGAAGGACATACAATAATTACATGTATGTGCATCTAATGAAGACAGAGTTATATCATTGCTATACCTAATGATTTACATGATGACAAAAAAGTAACACAATGGAAGAGTATATTATACAACTAATGTATGAAATGACAGAAACAAATTGGAGTTTCCTTCTCCTGTTCTTGAAAGCTTTTGCAAATTTGATTTGTCCTTGAAATTTTTATTGATGCAGTTGACCTTTCAAGAGCTACTGGTGGTGATAATGATAATGATGATAATGACAAGATTACTCTGAAGATAATGTGGCATAGCGCAGCAGTTCTGTATGCATGTCAAAGTGATATTAGCTTCATTTATGGCTTGTGTTGTTATGGTTTTAACTTTGTTCCAAAATTTCAAATCTTAGTCTGACAATTATTCATAAAGTAAGCTGGCCAAACAAATTGAACTGAATAGGAAATCACTGACTACTATGCCATCTTTCAGAGTGGAAAACATCATGTTAGTAGGAGAGAAATCCCAAAGACACACATATATACTCACATAGAGACACTAGAGACACTAACACACACAAATAACCTGATTAGAAAGTTGCTTCAGATTTTGATCTGCACAACAAAGGTAGCATTTTAAAATAGATACCACAGAGCCTTTGTCAGAAAATAGCAGTATCAGTAATGTTCTGAAAGGTTGACATCTTCAGCCCTTTTGTTTGAATAAAAAATTAAACAAAATAATTTTCTAAAAAAGCACAAATGTCACTGAGGTAATGTAAAGTTATCTCTTTCATGCCTGAAAAATATGAATCTAATTGTTAAGCCTATATAACCAAATCTGAATAAAACTGCCACACATGATTCATTGACATTACTATTATGTCACGGTCAGAGATACTTAAGTATGTGCTATTAAAGTATCATAACTATTTCCTAAGTCAGACTGTCTCATCATGCAACTATTTTTTCTGTGATGTAAGAATGAAGAGCCCTTCCACTGGATTAACATACTGCTGGAATGATGCCTAATATCACCCTTCTTCCATCATATTATGAGTGTGATGAAAAACATGATCAAATAATCTTTTTTTTTTTTTTTTGTTCTCTCTGTCTATTTTTTCACATCTAAAATGAAGACCTCGTTTAGAATTAGAGAACACAGATATAACTCACACAGATGAACATATTCAAATGACTGTGCATACATATAATTGATTTGTTTGAAACCCACATGTTTGCATAGTTTGTTTGCATATGTGTGTTTGTCAACAATATTTCCACTGTATTCAATCTAGTACCATGATCAAGTAGAGCCAGCCATTCTCTTACCTTTTTTTTGAAAAGCTGGGAATGAAAAGGACAACCCGACAAGAAAGACTGAGGGAGTCAAATATATAACCCACTAGGCTTACATACTACTATAAGTGCCTAGGTAGCACACAATATCAAATATCAAGTGAAGGGAGCCAAGGTCAGAGACAGCGGAATGGGGAAAGAAAGAACTTAAAGTGCAATATTGATTTCATATTACTTTCTAGAAAACAGATATCTGGTTGCAAGCAAAACTTCATGGCAATGGTAAATGGGTGTCAGTAAACAATTCAAGCATGTGGCAACATATGGAAGTGATGGCCAGACATTCAATAATGAGACTAGCCAAGAGTGAAAAAAAAAGATAGATACAATATTGACACAATCTCATCTCCAACCATGACATTCATGAGATACTATAGGAACACAGTTTTAACATCTGTAACATTAAGGAAATCATCTCCTTCTACATTGTCCTGTTTACTTCTTCCCCGTTTTTAGCTATTTATTTGTTAATTTGGCTTTTGTGTCACTTTTTCATTTTTGTGCTTTCTCCATTTTTTTGTCTATCTTTTCTTACTTCTTCTCTCCTCCCCTCCCC
>JBCEWB010138524.1:0-11004 GCA_039654565.1 Peronia peronii | reverse complement strand
TGTGCACATGTCTTGTCCGCATTCACCGCCTGATCACCATTTACATCGTCACGACTAACATGAATTCAAC
The DNA here is from genome assembly GCA_039654565.1 of Peronia peronii. Taxonomy (NCBI): domain Eukaryota; kingdom Metazoa; phylum Mollusca; class Gastropoda; order Systellommatophora; family Onchidiidae; genus Peronia; species Peronia peronii. The sequence goes on along the minus strand of JBCEWB010138524.1, from coordinate 10,934 downwards.
ATCCAGAAAGAACGTTCGTGACACCTTCCGTCTCTGAAATTCTCCACTGCCAGCCAACATGGGGTCTCCTGATTGGCGACAGAGGCAGATATGCATAGCTATTGTATCAGATGTATCTTTAGATGAGTTTGTGGCAGGAATCAATGAAAAGAATGTTTCGCATATGATTATTTAAGATCATCATTTTATCATTTATACTGTGATTATACTGTCTTGTCAATATAAATATAAAGCGTGCGTTTTTTTCTTCTGGATTATCAAATCTGATGGCGAGGTCTTGCAGTTAGAGACAACAACTTGCGCAGGACATGTCTGTAGTTGGAGTTACAGGTGTAGTAGATCACGATGTTGATAGAAGAGTTGAGATAGGCTAGGGCTGACGTAAGAGTGGTCAGTATAAAAAACAAGTTGTGCTCACGTCTGCGGATGTCAAATTCGGGACTGACCATACGGGCTAAGGTTCTCAGGGCTGTGGGCAGGTTACAGGCCACATAGATGAGGGTGACCAAAGTCACAGCTTTGATGACCTGGAGATCTTTACTGCTGCCAACCGTTAACCCTTCTTTCCCACCTGTCCCCTCCTCCACCTTACCCATCCCGCTGTTAGATGTGGCCTGGCGAAATTTCATTGCCTCTCTGAGTTTGATGGTCAAGACGAGAAGAGAGATGATAGAGATGACCAGACAACTGTTGGAAAGAATGGTACGGTTAACTATGTCGTGAAACGTTAGTGGTAAACCTCTGTCCTGTTGAAGAACCAGTTTGGTTATGTTAGTTTTAACATCTAAAAGCCACAGATATCGCTGGGTGAAGAGCATGGGACAGTGAAGTCCGAAGGAGAATAAGATGATCAAGAGAAGGACCAGTCTGGTTCTAGACAAGGTAAACACACTCTTGAACCTGAGAGGCAGAGCTACACAGCAGGCCCGTGTCGTGGAGATGTAGGCGTTGATGACGATGGAGGTGTCGTAGAAGAAGATGGAGTACCAAACCACATAGTGGGCTAACGTTGCCGGGTTGATCTCATGGTCTCCAAATTGGCGTTCAAAAACCAGTATGTTGCAGATGGTGACAAAGAAAGAGGTGAAGACATAACAAAAATCAAAGATGGATAAAATGAAGAAGCAGAGAGACACGGGCTCCTGGAGACCCAGCTTGTAAAAGACAACCATGTTGATGACATTGCTGATGTTACCAGTGACGATGATGGGCACCCACAAGCCAAAGAGAAAGACCCGGATGACCACGTTATATGTCTGACTATTGATCAGTCCAATCTCTCTGCTCACTGCCTCAGTTTGGTGGGCGATACTAGTATCATTATACACGCTAGAGTTCATTATCATTTCTGATTGAGAGCAGGCTAGTGTTTTAACAGGCGTTTTCCCAACGCCCGAATAAAAAACCTGTGAGATGCTGCAGTTCAATGTCACACATCAATAACTATGGCCTGATACGACAGTTGTTGAGGATTATACCTTGCCCGATTGTAATACGTTAACTGCGTTCCTGGGGTTTATCTTAAGACCGACGGTATAATCTTTTATAATATTTTCTTGTTACTTTAGAGTTAAGTCTATTCATAGAGCAACGCGTCTGTCTGTTTTTTGTTCAGAGAACGTGTCCACAGAAAACAAAAATTACTCTCCGAAAGACAAGGAATGGTTAGAATCGAATGGATTATTCCAGTTTTTTGTTACTTTGAAGAAAATCACTGATGAACATGAGTATTTTCTTTGATCGATACAAATGCGCGACAAGAACTTTGTGCATAGGAAACAGACTGTGAGATCTGGAAATGCCCATTAACTCAGGACTGTAATATCTTTGTCAGAACCATCAATATCTCCAGCTTTCACAAAGAATCGTTAACATAATTTGGCCGTGTGTTTGACAGTTTTACATGCAAATTACACTGGCGTTAATTTGTTTCTGTGAGTTTGAGAAAGTCTTGGTAAAAAGCGACAATTGGGCAGTACTAGCTCAGTGTACAAATTGCCAATTATACAACAGCTGTTGACAGTAACAGGTGTCGTATTTCCCTCTTCATCAGGAATATATAATTAGTAGTTACAGTGTAATTGAGAAAATAATGATCATAGAACTTCTCTTCATTATTCCTAAATACTACATCATTTTAAAACAAAATATTTTTAAACAAAATAAAGAAAGAAAGAAAGAAAAAGAGAGAAAGAAAGAAAGAACCGAAGAAACCTTAACGGGTTGTTAACAATATTATGATTAAAATCCGGTAAATGCCAATAACGTGTGTTGATGAGCACAGATATGTTTGCTCTACTAATCCCCTATTTTTCTGTGAGTCGTTAACATTTGAAAATAGACAAGAAAATCAATAAGCTGGACAAACAGATTGATGGATGCCAGAGATCTACCCTCAATCCCACCCCACTCTGTCCTCCATACCACCCTTCCCCTCCAACCTCCCTTCCCCAATTACCTACATGCTAGCTATCCTGAAGACGACAGAGAGGATGATCTGTAAGTACTATGGTCCAGATGTTATTTAGCGTATCCTTTTAAAAGGATGGATGAAGCGTAACCTCGACCAATAAAAACTTTTACGTACTCTCGTGGTTGCTTGGCAGTCTAATGATTCCATTTTCTTTCTCAAAACAATAATGAGAATAAAATAATAATAATAATAATAATATCAATAATAACCCTATGCCTTTTATACCTTTTTCCATGACACAGATATATTGATGGAGTCTATTTAAGTTGAAAGCAGAACTTCGTTCTAGAGTTTGATTTAACTGCGGCAAAAGATATCGCTCTCCGTGGACTCGTGTATAGCATGAGTAAATTGAAAGTTTAAACTGCAAATTCAGTCTAGCGTAAGTTTTGACCGTTCTTATACATGTTCATTTATGTGGAACGGAATATATTCTTAACAAGTTGTGTTTTCTGCAGACCTTTTAACTAAACATGTCCTGCTGTTATTTCATCAGAAACCGGAGATTAGGAACACAGGGAGAAGATACGGGTTAATAATACTGCATTAACCCTTTTACTGATGGGTCAACCTCCATTAAAACTTTAAGAGTCAAATTTACTCTCTTTTCTATGTGATTACAGGAAGATTTATTCACCACAGAAAAAGGTCTTACATATAACGACACCGTCTGGTTTTAAATTGCTAATTAGGTTTAAGGCAAAAGGAACAATACAATGTAAGTGCTAAGGGCTTAGTACGTAAAGAGTTACAAAAAAGAATGAAGGAAAACGTGTTTTTTTAAAATTCAGTTTTCAGGGCTATGAAGCAATTTTATGACACTTTGTTATTTTTTGTTGTTCTTGCAAAGAAAAATAGACAGAACGTGTGGTGGAGCGTAACGTCATTCTCCTCCTGCCACAACCCCTTGGAATCAAGGCTTTTTTCTTTTTGTTCTTTTTTTACTATATATATATATATATATATTCATTTATTGTTTTTGTTTTCTCATGTATTTATTTATTTTACTTTTATGTTTGTTTATTTTATTTTTAAAATTTATTTGTTTACCTATTTCCTATTTCTATTTCTTTTATTATTTTTGTTTCTTTATTTTATTATTTATTTATTTTTTAAAAAATCATTTTTCATTTTTAAAAAAAAATATCATTTTTATTGTTGTCATTATTATTGTTATTTTATGTAACTCCCCAGGCTGTTACATAGGGAAAGGCGGACGTACCACAAATAAAACACGCGAAAGGGAATGAGAATGTCCATATCTGTTCAATCCATAATAAACAGAGTTATAGGATTAAAATTTGCAGGTATTTTGAAGCATAAAGCACATTTTCCTCAGATAACTGTCCAGTCGTACACAGAAAGAGAAGGCGTGTGTCTCTGTGGAAAAGAATAATGTCATCAATGGTCCGCCCACGAACTCTTTAAACTTCTGACAAACGTAATCAATCGACAAAAACTAATACAGTAGCTATTGTCTTTGCCCGATGAGCTTTGATGTACGAGCATTAAACATGATTTGGCTACGCCTTTTATTCCGCTAACGGGCAAGACAACGAATCTATAGTAAGAACTTCACCAACTGTATTAACTGAAATGAACAAAAATTAACAAAGAGGACAAAGCTGAAAGTCGATGTCGATTTATTGCTTGAAATTATAATAATTACACTAATCGGCTGACGAGCTCGGTAACGGGTGCAGAATACACAATGGTAAAATTAAGTTTGGAACAGATGAAAATATTCAACCCAATCATTATCTTTCATCTGATAGGCGTGAACTCAATCTGGCAGTGTTCAACTACCAGTGGCGAGCACTCTGTTTGTTTTTAACATTTTGAGTTTTTATGTGGTGGAAAGTGCTGGTTTTTCTCGTGAACATTGACAACATCTTGGGTTATTATATCACTTAAATTACGGTAAAAACAATAATAAATAATCAAAAGAAAGTTCCAGAGATCCGATAATGAACTCTTTGTTTACAGTTCAATTTTAGCTTTAACCTGTAACCTCCGGGCTTGGCCATAAGATTAAAACTGCACTCAGTCATGGACAGTTTTATTGTTATAAGATAACTTACAATTATTCATTTATCTTATTATGAAGACCATACCAGCAAGATGTGTTGATATCATTAGGCAATGACGTGTAATCGAGCATGACATAAATAAGTACAACTACTCTATGGGGAGCGACAGAATTTCTCTGATAACTTTTAATCATAATTAAGAAAATGACAGTTTCTAGTGACTTGTGATGAGCTCTTGGTTTTATGTATGAGGATGTCTTAGAAAGACAGTCAAACACAAGATATGATTATGTCACGAACTTCCTCTCTGGATGTTGAAGTTGAAGGGTGTTTGTCGTGATGTAATAAGTGGCGATCAGGCGGTGAATGCGGATGAGACAACAATGGTGGAGAAATCACAACAGAAATCACAACAGGAATCCTCACGTCGAAATGATGCAGAATTTATTACAGGTGCTTGATATAAATACAGACTCCAGGGCAGCTGTCTAGCTCCAATACACACAGCTCTCACTGCAGTGCGTTCGTACTATTCGCAGTACACTTGTACTCTCTCTCGTACACTGACCCTCTCCTCCTCTCCGGCCAAGCCTTCATATATATACTAGCCCGATCTGAGCTACTCGAAATATGTGGAATGTGCTGGCGCCAGGGCACGTGGTATATCTCAAACGCTCGAGTTCTAACTAGATCCGTGTAGATAATTCCGGAAGCTCCGGGCGACCTTCGCTGTAGGCACACTACACACTTGCATGGGCCCAGGCAGTTGAGCATCGCTCACAACACACTCGCGTATACCCTGCATGCACTATCATGATTCGTTGCGGAGTATATGGAGCAAGTCGTTGACTATATCAGTCCATTGACCCGTTTCGAGATAACCTTATGATTTCCATTCAGAAAAGAAAATATATCAGTGAAGGGATTCAATGTTGTCATTTCCAGAATTCCAAAAGTATCTTCATTTCACCTCCTTCGTACTGAATATCATCAAATCTTTGCACCACTGATTTCGGATAAACATTTTGCCAATCACAACGCTATAGTTAATTCCACTGTAAATTCATCGAAAATATTAATTTATAAATTTATGTTTGCAAATTGTCTCTTGCTCATTTATGTTCATAACCCGAACAAGCGAAATACATCAGAGATTAATTCTGTTTAATGCATCCTTATGTAAAAACTATTATACATTCATTTTCTATTGCAGACGAGACAATGAACTCAGCACCACTTCTAGACGAAACCCTCAGCACAGTGCAGCCTGAGCAACCCAGCAATTGTATGACAAGAGAGGATTTCAGGACCTATATATGCCCCACCCTCCAATGTCTGCAAATTCCAGTTTTCTATTGGTTTGTTTTCTAATCCAATCAATATTGTGGTTTTCATCAAAATTGGCACACAGAAACCAGTGCATCTCTCTTTCTCTTTCTTGGTATTATCTCTCTGTGATTTTTTCTACATTCTTATCATGTCTGTCAGTTCCATTCTAGCCCTCATGGACACCATCCATCCGCCTGTCAAAGGTTACATTGTTCAAAACACACTTCATAGCGTTCTCTCTTGGTAGGGCGCCACATTCTACGGTATCTCAATGGCTATCAACTCTTACATCGCAGTGACCCGAGCCTGTTGTGTGACTTTTCCTCTGAAATTCAAAACCACATTTTCATTGTACAGAACCAGAATGGCATTTACCATCATCTTTATACTGGTTTTCCTTCTCAGTTGTCCAGTGATGGTCACACAGCGACTGACCTGGTCATTCAACATTAACATCAACATCTCCGTTCTCCCTTACTACAACTCACCTAGCCATGCATATTGGCTGTTCTCTGGCCGCTATCCTATTGGCTCACCTTTAATAACAAAGCCGAGGTTTTCAACTGACATTCCATAACATCAACAAAAGTACTTTGTCTAACGTCTGTCTCATCATTGCAATCATCAGTCTTATCGTCCTGACCATTAAACTCAGAGAGGCCATGAAATTTCGCCAGGCTACTTCCAGTGGCGGCGCCGCTAGGGGTAAGGGAAGCGCTGAGAAAGAAGGGACAAAAATCAACAGTAAAGATCTCCAGGTGATCAAAGCTGTGGCTCTGGTCGCCTTCATCTATGTGACTTGTAACCTGCCAACCCTAGCCAACAGTTATGTACGTATGGCAATTCCCAGGCTTCACGTAAGTGGTGACCATTATCTTTACGCAGCGGTCATTCATTTTACAACGACCTGGTCTTTTTCAATTCCTCCATCAACATCGTAGTCCACTACTACTACAACCCGACTATCGGAGATTTGTCAGGAGAAAACTTGGAATGGCCAATTGATTTTATTGTTCTGTGAATTCACAGTGGTGGGTAAGCAAGTTGCTCAATACTTTTCTGAGAGAAAGAAAAAAATTACAAACTAATATCCTTCAGCTGGACCGTCTTGGTTTTGGCTTCAAACTTTGAATATAGTGTATATAAATATCAACTCAGCATTTTGTTCGCTAAAAGAAAATAAGGAAACAAGAAAATCAGCCAAATGCCTGGTTAGAGCCAGCCAATTTGGATTGGAGGAAGATCAAACACATCTACAGTGTGAGACTAGCCTATCCACCACTTCCGTTAGAATATAATTGTGTTTGGCTGTTTAGCTGAATCTTCTATGATCTTTTTGTCAAAGAAGAGCCCACATGGCTAGATGAGTGACGTGACAAGAGACAAAGGCCATAGGTTAGACCGGTTTCATTGCCATTTCAGTAGTCGAACCTGATATGTCCAAGACAGAGTCGGCTCTCAGCCACTTACCTACCTTTTGGTCCATGTAATAACACATTTTCGTATCTATGAAGCTCATAACTTCTATTTTTATTGTCGAATTTGACATTACCACCTATTGTTGTCGTGGGAACTAAGCCTCCATTTGCGAATTGGCCATGTTTCTTATTTTATTGCGGAAAATATGGAGGTCTCAAGAATTGTTTTATCATGCATCATTATCATCACCAATCCTGTGGATTTTCTTTATAGATGGGGTTGGAGGCGTGGGGGGGGGGGGGGGGGGAGAAGGGGAGGAGGGGAAGAGGAAAACATGGCAAAGTAAAGCTTTATAAATCAGAAAGCCAATGAATCGTTGCCTGCAGTCTCTCTCACACCCTCTCACTCTCTCTCTCTCTGTCTCTGCCTTCATCTCTTTTTCTCCGTTTCTTAACGGGATGGGAAGAACCACAGAACAGAAAGTAGGAGCGGTAAGCGCAACAATAGCGGCAACATCAACAGCAGCACCGCCTAGCACTAGTAAAGAACAGAAGCGTATGTATAACAATAGCAAAAGCAACAACAGTGGTAAGAATTGCAGTGGAATTTAAGTTTATGATAATATCAGCAGCAGCAACAGCAACACCAGCAGCAAGAGTAAAAATAAAACTACAACCTCATCAAGAATGCAAACAACAACAACAACAACAACAACAAAAATACTACAGCAATCTCAAGAAGGCTCTAAGCAGCCAGTTCACATACATGTGAATTTTATTTCTTAAAAATTCTGTGGAACTTAGTAATACATGTAAAAATAATGTGGTATACTGTTTAATCTTGTTCGGCTCAAATTCCTTTCCTTATTGTCAGATGCCTTTGGGCCACTATTGGACCTAAGAGTAAGACACGAGGTTCCATTCTTTTACATGGGGGTACTTATCTACAGTAAATGACATCTTCATCTAAAGCTAAACTTTAGTGTATAAATACTTGCCCTTTAATTTGATAATCAATCGTAAAAGTTACAGTTTAATCTTAGAATGTGACCAGTTAGAGTCGATGGGATAAAATTTCATGATTTTTTTTCTAAACATTTTTAAAATCAGACAGGCAAGTCATTCCATCCACTTTTACAATTGAGAACAACACCTGAAAAACCCTGGTCCTGGGAAGACAGGCTAAACTTACATTAAAATACAGAGCAACAAATTCTAATGGACTAACACAATATAGATAAACTGAGCGATTAACTAACGTAACGTTTAGACAAACTAAGGGTTCTTGTCCACATGCACTCTCAACGCACTATTGAATGCAGCCTGCACCCGTCCGTTAGTTGTGGACAAACCGAGTAGTGAAAAGGAGTGCGTAACGGTGCTGCACATTTTCCGTGCGGTCTGTGCTGGCGCTGTAGACAAGAACCCCGTCCACAACAGTACATAGTGTACGTTTTTCCTGCAACGAAATCAAATCTTTTTCTTTGTATGTTATTGTGAGGAGTCATTTTCCGTGTTATGTTGGGAAAAAAAACTTCAATGAATAGTGGCGTAGGTGACGCATACATTTTTCAGTCATGTGACCGCCGCTTTCCTTGGCCCAAAATCCATAATGACGAGGTAGGTTTGTAAGACACTGCAATGGCAAGAACTATGGTATCAGTTCCTGTATTTTCAAAAAAGATGTACATCGCACTCTTCTTTTTATTGTTATGCATGTATAGTGCAGGCATAGGAAACGATATTATTGTACACTTTATCCAAGACAACTACAAACTGGGCTTTCTTTTCGCCATTTTAAAACTGGCGAGTGATTCTTGCAAACCCAGCGTGGACATGACGGTCTATGTAACTGTCCGTATTCTTGTCTTGGTAACACTTTCTCCCTCAGAGGTGACTGCCTTTCCTTTAGAAGACGAGGAGCAACACAGGTTGAGAAAAACAGATCTATAGTTAACGTTAACTAACAAATACACGAAAATATTCACGGACGCGTTCAAACTTGCGAACATACTGGTGAGTGCCCATAGTAAGATATACGTATTCTCGTACGCATCTCCGACATGCATTTCTGTGATGAGCAAAGTGCAATAGACAGCGATAAATCTAGGGATGTTACATATGGTCAGGATGACTGCTAGAAATACTGTCACTTTCACCAGCCTGGTCTCTCGTGACGACAACTGAGACTGTTTTTTAGACCCCTCTTTAGACTCGGTATTAGTTAGACGAACTTTGGAAGAGGCTTTCAGGCCGTAGGCTAGACAGATAGTGCTGACAATGACGATGGTTTGCTGGATAACAGGCAGCACAGCTCCGTGGATGATGTCCACTGTATGATGAATTGCCAGTCTGTTCCAAGAGAAATCTATGATCATGACTCTCTCGTGTTCTGTGACATTGGACAGTCCGCTCACTGACGTGTAGGTCAACCAATGACTCGCGAAGATTGGGGCATAGCTAGCGAAATGGAACAGATATATTAAACTAATAACGACTATACTTCTGGTCTTGGTGAAAATAGACTTCACCTTGAACGGCGCCACGACACAAACGCATCTCTCAAGAGAGATGAACGTCGTGGTCCAGTTTGAGATGAGGTACATCAGATCCTGAGACCAAAGAAAGGACACATATTGGACCATGTTGCCGTCGATCAACGTGTCCGGCGCTATGAATTCGGCGAGAAAACAGGCCGAGGAAGCCAAGGTATGAGACGTGACGCAGAAATCAGAGAAAGCCAGGGCCCACAATCCAATGCTCATCCCATCCTTTAGGCCCAACCTGGTGAAGACGATGAGGTTGATGAAGTTGGTGATGGTGCCAAAGATAGAGATAAGAGCTGGGATGACGATGGTGAGGTAGAGACTAATGAAAATCATCGCTCCATCTGGAATGAGCCCTGGGATCTCAGAATGAGCTTCATAGTCATCGTCAGTGATGTCGATGTTGTCGCTGCCTTGTATAAATGCAGGATTAGAGATATCTGGCGGCGTTCTTCCATCAGGTTGTAAAACTGTCAATGTCGAAGATGTAGTATTTAGGAACAGCAAACTGCCCGAGATCGTCATCTTCCTGACTCTGACTGATCAGGCCGATCAGTAATTAAAGGGCGGAATTGTCAAAATAAGACAATGTCTAATGAAAGATGATACACGCACAGCTAGATAGGTCTTGCTGGAAATCTAAATCATGAATGGCATAGTATGAAAGTAAGAAAAACCAGAATGAAGTGGTGTATACATGTGAAAGTTTCTATCAAAATCAGAACGATTTGAATTGTTATCAACATATCGGAAGCGTTTACTTCTATTTTATCTATTATGTCGTGTGAGGATTTTCTAGCCAACAGCACAGAGAGTCAAAAGAATAAAAAATTGGAAACGGATCTTAAATTCTGCATATTTTGAACCTGCTTGCACTTGAAATATTCGTGTATTGACGTAAAGTATATCTGAAAAAAAAAAATCCCTTAAAATTGCCGTCTTAGATTTCAGAAAAAAAAGAAAGGAAAAAAAAAAAAAGAAACTGATAGTCATTACTGAAAATAAGTAACTAACAAACAAACACACAAACACACGCACATACACAAAGACGAAAAAACACACGAGCACACACACACACACACACACACACACACACACACACACACACACACACACACACACACACACACACACACAC
>JBCEWB010138513.1:0-11004 GCA_039654565.1 Peronia peronii | reverse complement strand
CCATCTCTGTGACAATGTCAGCTGCCAGATCTCCCATCGCTTTCCTTTGTTCCTGCTCATTTGGCAACATGAGGCCAGCTTCTTTAAGATAACGTCTTTGTTGACGTAACTGACTCCATGTTAGATCTGTAGCTTCCTTCATTGCCATCACAGATTGGCTGCTCATTTGTGGTTTTAATGTAATGCCTGCCTTCTCACAAATATTCTTTCGTGTCACTGTTTTGACTTGTCTCAGTTCTGATGCATGCTGTGTGGTAATACTGTCTTGTGATGGGCCTGCTATGCTAGATCTAATAGTAGAAAGCAAATGTGTGCGTTTTCTTTTGGTGGTTTCTTTGGCGAGTGATGTTTCTTTATTTGTTTTTGTTAGTTTAGTTAATAGTATAGGTTGTCCTCGTGTCTTGCATTTGAAAATGTTTGTTTCAGAATTATTCAGTTGTCTCCTAACAAAATGCGAGTGAAGTTTATGCTCTTCTTGTGTAAGTGGTCGTGTTGGGGATAGTTCAAATGACTGGGAAAATAATCTGTCGTGTTTGAATGTCAGTGAGGTGTTGGTGTCGATCATAGCCTTTGTAGGTTTATGTGGCGTTGATGTAGCAATAGGGGGGGCATTCAGCTCTGCCTCATGAAGGTGGTGACTAGATGACGATGTATCTTCTGTAAGTGTTGTGTTGCTGTATGTTGTACTGGAGGTAACGGATAATAGGTCCGATGTCTCGTGTTGTAATGTGGCTGATGTGGCCTCTGTTATGTCGCGATGGATTGCATCTTGGATGGTTTGTGTTGATGATGTGTCTTCATGTGTTATATTATGTATTGTCGGTGAAGGGATGGTGTCCTGTGTGGTGGTTGAACACGTTGCTGCTGCTGTGGAAATACGTGTAGTTGTTAGGTCTCTGTCTTGCTGTATCACTGAAACGGTCCTAGTGCCCAAACTAGTCTAAAAATATTGTGTGCATGATGCACAGTCTCCGGTCCTCGTGCTTGGCTTAAACCTCGTCCACAAATGACAACTTTCTTGGGCCAACTTCCTGGTGTTGACAATAGTGCCCTTGAATGGACGGCGTTTAATATTTCCGATCATAGCCAAGCACAAGTAACATATGGTTGACGAATGGACGTTGTGCAAGTCATCAGTGGTGGATACACCAAAAGCAAGTAAAATGTCGTTTTCATATTCCTTACACTGCTTTGGTTTCCGCTTTTGTCTTTTTTGTTGTTTAGTGTGTGTCCATCTACCACATATCCGACACAATTCGTGGATGCGCTCAATATGTTCTTGTTCTCCATGGTGCTCCATTTTGCGAAAGTCTAAACACAGACTATAAAACAGGCGGCAAAAGAAAACCAAGTGGCACTGAAACACCTCAACTAAGTTTCACAATTTGTTTTTGTAAAATTCGTTAAAAATCACACAGAAACGATGCATATACCAAACTTGCATAGGTTAAAGATTAGCCTCAGTACTATCAAAATATTGCTTTTGTTTTGAAATCGTTGGAGGCTGGCGTAAAATACTGAAAATCGAAGAGAATTATTGATAAAAATCTAATTCCAAACACTGTATAACACACACTGGAAATGTCAGCCGATAAAATCAACAATTTTGAAAAAATAGCAGCAAAAGTTATATCGTCTTGTCGGTAAAAGGCTGATGTCTAAAATGAGACCTAACTTGGGGCTTTAGCGTTCTTGGATTGTGAGATATCACGTTGTAAAGATGCACACAATTGGATCAGATAGAATTCCTCCACCAAGGCACGGGAGCGGCCTGGGGTCATGGTGGTGCACACGACTGACAGCTGATTTATGACTGCAGCGCAGGTGGCCAGTCGAGGAATTGGGTCGGCAACTAGAATACCGCTTTTGCTACGAATTAAACAGCGTGTAAATCATGCATGGGGGAATTATGCATATTATGATTTCACTCGGCAATGATACCATTGTTTGAAAACTCACTCAATTTGTGAAAGAAGCTGAGCATTATTGGCGAAATTATAAATCAGGAAAGGTCAGGAACCATTCAATCTACAATCGAGTCTGCTGCGCTTAAATCGAATTTGCCAGGACCACCCTAATGGGTTTGATTTATGAGAGTTCGTCTTCCAGTTTTTTCACAAGGGAAACAACTCTCGAATGACCTATGGGGCAAAAAAAGAAGAGGAGGCTCCCGCTTTTTCCACATTTCCAATTTTTTAATATCGTCAACAGTGTATTTGGGGAAATGCCATATTTTTCAGCTATGGCCTTCTTGGACATCACACCTCTGTCTATTTCCTGCGGCATTTTCATTTTCGACTCAGTGGAAAGAACCGTCTTCTTTCTCTTCAATTGGTTAGAGGAAACCATCACGTAGATCTAGTTTATAAAATAGAGCTAGTCAACCGCAGGCAAAAGAGCAAGCACGATGTAAATATTGACTAGACCTATACAGTCACAGTGCTAGAACTAAGTAGACAGTGATTGTAACACAGGCGCAATGCCTACGGCTGCCTGCACACAAAGTACATGTATCATAACAGTACCGTACATGCAGGTGTTTGACCGTGCCTACTTGCATTATAAGGCTCCGTGTGGATGCTTGATTATCGATCGATTGCATGGCATCGCTACTCCTCGTACATTGCCCCCCCCCAAACACATAGGCCCACTTAACGCTGCGGCGTGGGGCACATTCACAATACATGTATGTAAATTAATTGCCTAATCCCTCTCACCCCATCCGCGACGCTGTCTCTCCTTTGTTTTCCACGTTGGGTGGGAATCATGTGGAGAGAACAAAAGCTGATTTTTACCTTTGTGGCAGCGCTGACCAATTCAGTTTAAAGGAAACTCACGGCGATGACTTCAAAGTATGTGAGAGGCCTTTAATAGGCGCAAAGAGGAAAAAAAATCTATTATTTCATTTCTATTCAAATTATCAGAAATTCGGATTATCAGAGTTTGGTTTGAGTGGACTCTACTGTAATTATGACACACACATAACCAAGAAAGCTGTTCTTATTGCTCAGAGACATATCTTTTACTTATGATAATGATCAACTAAACATAGCAGACAAGACAGTAATCAGGTTGGTTGTATAACCTTTCAGTCGACCTCCCACTTTTTTTTTGTCTGCCAATGACTGGGCTCATGGGTAGAGATCACTGTAAGTGTAATAGTTTTTGGCCTGGTTGTTAATGAAAAGGTATTACAGTCGAGTCCACTCAAACTGAACTCAGATTAAACGAATTTCTGATAAATCGAATAAAAATGAAACAATCGATTTTTTTCAGCACCACCACAAAGATAAAAATCGGCTATTGTCATCTCCACGTGATTTCCACCAATGCGGATGCCAGCACTTTGAAAACGAGACAGGGCCGTGAATGGGGCGAGAGGGGTCAGACAATGTATTGTGCTCTGCGCGCAGTGCAGGCTAAATAGGTTAAGGCCATGTGTTCATGAGGGGGGAGGAGGGGGGATAAACAGCGTACCAGGGCCAGCCCTGCAGGGCAATCGATCGATAATCAAGCATCCTGGCGGAGCCTACAGAACAGATATACACATAAACAGATAAATATACACATGTTACATATATTACGAAGCGTGTAGGTTACACTATAATACAGTGCTGTGCCAGTGTTATGTTGTTGGTTCTCACGCCGTGATGGAATAGGCCAGATTCTACATCGTGCTAGTTTTTTTTCACTTGCGGTTGACTCGCTTATATAGACACGCTCACAGACTGTGATGGCTTCCTTTAACTGTTTTCAGAGTTAAAACTTTATTAATAGTCCTTTTCAGGGGTAAAACTTACTCAACTGCCCTCATTAGGACCAAAGCATTAACTGTCCTTTTCAGGGCTAAAACCTATTCACATTTCTTCTTCTGGGTCTACAACTAATACCATTCTACCTCTACTTTTCTTTATATTACTTTTGCTTTTAAGACAGCTCTTATTAGGGCTAACAATCCAATTAAAGGAGAGGGCTTGAATTTAAGACAGACACAAAGGTCGGGAGCCATTGTGCGATTTCTTTATAAAGGGAAATAATCCTGTAATAAAATAATTAAAATAAATCTTCATTAGTCATTCGAGAATGAAATTTCTCTTCTTGTTTGCAGTTTGCACATTTCCTAGATCTGTTAGGTCCTCCTGAATCTTTGTTTGTCTTTAGTGTTTTCTGGCACATTTACATGTTGCTTAAACGTTCGAACTGAACACAGGTGATCTATAAAGATCAATAGACCACACCATCAGTTGTATAAAACAGCATGATTTTGTTAATTTCATGAGAAATTTACATGCAACCATGTATGTCTGCGAATGGAGGTTTGATTATTTTATGATGCCTTGTGTAATTTGTTAGTTGTTAGATTCATTTTGTTATACTGCATATTATTGTACATAGTGTAGTAACGGAATATCCTTAAAAGCATCCTTTTTAAGTTTGTGGTATATTTACTTATCAGATCTCTTCACAGACCAGTTCTGCAGATTTTCATTCAGAATAAGACTCTTTTCTGCAACAATAAACATAAACAACTGAAGCAAAAATATAGCAGGCAATGAAACAAATGAAAAATATATGTAATTTATCATATTTAAATTTATGCAGAGGAGTCCGCAGTGGCAGCACCTGGATTGACCAGTTTCATTTCAAAATGTCGATTTTCATTTTTGTGTATTAAGCAAGAGTAATAATTTCTGTATCAGATTACAACTATAGGTCCAGAATATTCCTGTGACAACAATGTGATTTTTTTTTTAAAGATGAGAGATAGTCATTATTCTGTATAATTCTCTTTCAAATTGGGAGAAAAGATGGTATTGTCAAGTCTTTTATTCTGCTCCTGTTGTTAACAGCAGCTGCTGAATTCAACATGGGTTTAGTGAAAATGTTTACTGTTTAAAAAAAAAAATCACTTCACTTTGGTTGGGGAGCTTACCCATTCAGATTCAGTGAAGTGAAAGAATGGAAATGTCTCTACAAGGATATACATGTACTGACAGATTTAGCTTATCAAGGAGCAAATATACATGCCAAGGCCACATTTGAGACCCAAGAACAAGCACTCCAGGAGGCAATAGAGAGGGCTTCCTATTTCATGGCTTGTACATGTAGTTACATGTACTTTGATGTCCTCTCAGCCAAAGTGTAGAGATTGCATATTGAATTTGTTTCAATGTCTTCTATGGCCAATAGATTTTTATTTTATTTTTTCATTTTTTGCCCTATTTCTCTATTTCCTCCAAATCTTACCAACATATTTTCATCATATTTTGCATTCATGCTTTCCTTGACATAATAAAGAAAATGACAGAACCTTTTCGTTGTATCTCTTTTACTTTTTGAGAAAAAAAATTTTTTTTTAAAAATAAAAATGCCAATTTTGTACATTTTTCATATATTAAAAACACGTTTGACATTTTCAAAAATTCAATAAAAAAAAACTAATCAGTATCAAGAAAACTAATTCCTTCATATCACTTTTTAGATATTATTAGATGTTAGAAATGGCATGCAAAGTTTGGAGCGATTTGATGGGATAGTAACAGAGGAGGCATATTTTTAAAAACAGGGCAAAATCCAAGATAGCAGCTGTTTCCATGGCAATGGTACATGCTAATGAGTTTCCGAGGACATATGCTGAATCAGACAGGCTTGCCAATTACATACACAATAAAATGACCTATGGTCAGCCACCTCCAAAAAATATTTTATAGGTGCCCATTCCCCCACTACGCCAGTAAGTTGGTCTTAAGCCAGGTTTATCTTAACTATTTTCAAGGGAAACCTCTCTGCTCATATACATGTACAATTACATGTAGGCCTACATGTAATTACAGGCACATATATATAATGTGCTACAATAATATACCTAATCTCTCTTGATTAAGAAATTGTCTGCGACTGCGAGGCCCTTAGTTCCAAGCCCATCTCCTCATTGTTTATTTTTGCCATCATCTTTTCTTTAATTTTTTTTTTTCTTTTTCTTTCTTTCCCCTCCAGCCGCTTGCTGATAGCCTATGCACGTGGCATTGCCTTGAGCCATTTCACTGTTAAGCAACAATGATACTGTCAGTGTCCCACACTCCATCTCTTCTATCTGTCACTTATCAGTAACTTCCAGTCCACCTCTGCTCAGTCCCACCCACTGTGCATGAGCCAACCTCTACTTTCCAATCAGAAGCATTGACTGTGTATAGTGTTATCCAAGATTACAAGATTTAGATCTAATTGTCATATGACCAAGCAGATAGTATGGATACGCCTGATCTGGCTCTCGTGACGAGGTCATCTGCCAATCAACAGCTGGCAGCATTTATCAAAAGATTTTGTGTATACATGTGAAGTGCTGGTCAAAACATCAGATCTGGAAGAAGGGATGGCTGATGGTGAGCTGATCATAGGTATGCCATATACATGTACACACACGTACATACACTTGTGGAGTGGTTAGGTAAGCCTAGCTTGGCCTGCATACTTGCTTTATCACTTGACCATGTGCAAACTGTGTTCATGGAAGGTGAATAGATTGCATGTTAATACTAATAGTCATCTCTTTAGTCTAGCTATTGTCCTCCAACCTACACTCCCTGCCAAGGGCTACCCACCCCCTTCCTTACTACCACTCACAATGCTAGCCCTCTAACATCATCAACATAGCAAGCAATGCATGGGTGAACAGACAAGGAGTTTATTTTAAGCAGAGGTTCTGCTGAAGAGATTTATATTACATGTATATTATCCATTTTTTTTTTTATTAACCTTCTTGGCCACACCTTTTTACATCTCCCTCTAGTCTAAGCCACAGGTGGGTGCAGTACACCCATACACCAGCTAACAGCCACTAGTTTGTGCTCTACGCATTATTGGAAGATGTCAATGCACTTAATATCCAAAATAGAAGTTATGAATGGACATACAGTTTGTATTAATGAGTACTGTGTATGTATGTGTATGTATGTATGTATGTGTACAATGTATTATTTATCTATGTATATATATGTGTATGTATATGTTTGTGTGTGCGTGCATGCATGCGAGTGCGTGCGTGTGTGCATGAGAGAGAGAGAATGTTTTCACATCAATATAATCATCCAAAACAACAGTAATTTAGCATGAACGGCAATTGATCTTTTTGTAGATGAACTTGCCGTATGGGGCTCGCTTGGTAGATTTTGCGATCCAATCTTGATGGACAAATTGCACATCTGAACGCCTTCTCTTTGACCCTTATATGCTGGCTGGCTCTTGATAATCAGGATTTAGATTTACTCTCTTGAGTGAGAGTCGACTGACCTCTTTCAAAGCAATGGGTAGTATTGGGAGACGATTTCTCCTTTCAATCTGTCCTCTGATCATGGATCCTGTCGGCATCAGTTCATCTCAAGAGACAATGGTGTAGTGCTAGGATTGGGGATGGCATCTTCTAGAGTGACTGCGGAGCCCCACCCTGAGTGGCAGTCTCGCGAACAGTTGTTGCAAATAAAGGGGGTTGACACTGCCACAGAGGCTGCCCTTGCCTTTCTCCTTGTCCTCTTGTCTGCAAGCTGGTCGTTTCTGGTGGTTTCTGCCTGCTTCACTCCCTCACTGATAGCGGCTCTCTAGAACTGGCAGTTGTCGGCAGAGCATTCCCAGGTGTTGGGGGTCAACGTCGGCCGCCTTCATGTCCTGCTTGCAGACGTCCTTGAACCGGAGCTGCGGGTCTTCCTGGGAGGCGGGACCCCTCGCACAGCACCCCATACAACATGTCCTTTGGGGTGCGCCTGTCGTCCATGTGACGTACGTGGCCTAGCCACTTCAGACGTTCCCGCTAAGGAATACAAACGGGCTTGGGATGTCGGCACGCCGGAGGACCTCTGTATTTATCACCTTGTCTTGCCACTTGATCTGAAGGAAGCGTCTGAGGCAGCGTAGGTGGATGCTGTTGAGCCGCTTCTCCTGGGCGGCATATGTAGTCCAAGACTCGCTCCCGTACAGTAAAGTGCTGAGTATGCAGGCCTGGTAGATGCATAGCTTTGTGTTCACTGTTAGCTGGCTGTTGCTCCAAAGACGCTTGTTCAGCTTGGACATGACTGTGGTGGCTTTCCCAATCCTGCTGGATATCCTTATGTCCAGGGAGAGGGAGCTGGCAACGGTGGACCCCAGGTATGTGAAAGTTTCCACAACCTCGAGATGTGTGTTGTAGATGGTGATGTCTGGAACTGTGTCTGTGTCCTGGGCTAAAATATTCGTCTTCTTTAGGCTGATGGTCAGTCAAAATTCCTTACAGACATGGGACAGGCGACTGTCTAGCTCCTGTAGACCAGCCTCGGTGTGAGATGTCAGCGCCGCGTCGTCTGCGAACAGCATCTCTTGGATGAGGACCTCCTAACCTTCATCCTGGCACGCAGTCGGGCGATGTTAAATAGCTTCCCATCCACTCTGGTGCAGATGAATATGCCTTCCTTGCAGTCGGCAAAAGCACACTGAAGGAGCATCGAGAAGAAGATCTCAAACAGTGTCAGCGCCAGGACGCATTCTTGCTTCTCACCGCTGCTCACAGGGAAGGTCTCGGATGTGCCACCATTGAAACAGTCCGTTTCATGGATCCTACAACCTGCATTATGAACATTTGTCTACTGTCTGGATGAGACAAAATACAGAGATGTCAAACTGTTTTCACGAAAAAGTCGGAAAATTTGGCTTTCTTCCCCCCCCCAGGATATTTTATCACGGCGGTCTGGTGCTGTCCGGTTACGTAAGAGTAAGTTTGCCTTGTTTTCAGAGAAGTTTGCAAGTTATCACAATATCCTGGGATGGGACTACAAAATTATACAACTAGTGGAATTTCAAGAACTGAAAACATCCCACAGGCAGTGTTGTCATCATGATCATCAAGCGTAACTGAACAATCTTTTTTCTGGATCTAGCTCGCAAACAGCTGCCCTCTTACACTAGTCTTTTTAAGATCATGGGCACATTATTTATTGTTGTCAGTACTCTGATGTGCTAATTTTCCAGCAAGCAACGACTTGACTACATGTTGTCAGGTGTGCGGAATTGAGCAGTACGAACTTTGATCTCAATCTTCAAACAGCAGCCGAACACCTGTTCGACTCTCGTCCAAGGCATGAGCAGAATTCTTTCGTACTTTCGGTTTCACTGTTGTTGAGCCAGACTTGTATCGCAAATTATTATAAAACCGCAATTGCCTTGTGGATTCAGCAAAGTCGGCAATTGAGCAGCCAAAAGTAGGAAAGTCAGTAACGACCAAAAAAGTCGGAATTTCGACTAAAGTCAGAATTTGACATCCTTGAAAATATCACTAGGATTTTTGATGCTCCAGATGGACAAACTGTAGAAAGATCCTGGAGATCCATAAGCAATAGCCGTCTTTTTGTTCTTCTCTTGCATGTGTATGCACGAGCCATTCTGTCCATACTGTCGAGACCTCACTTTGTTGAATTGTAATATTCTGCAGTGAAAGGTTTCTTGTTCGGACCATCATCCATCAATGTGCATCATGCTGAGCTGCACTACATTCTTTTGCTTTTTTGATTGGCGTTTTTGGGACATCCGAACAGTGATTTGTGCAATTTCAAACCTTTTTTTTGGATTTGAATTTGGAGGCAAGAATTTTCTATTGCATTTCATCCTGCGTTTCACTCAAGGTGACATTGTGTTTCAATAAACCCTCTGCCAGACCGAGGTCTGTAAAAAGTCTGTCACAAGCATTATCGCGACTACTTCTGGAAACATCTTGGCACATTTCAAGGGTGACATTTCTTCCCATACCAATGGCTCGATCACATCCGATTCCTTATCTTACCCAGTTAAGGAATTTCCCTGAGTAGGCAATAGTTTATGGGATCAATAGCCCAAAAGATTTTGATTCGATATTTATCAGGTTTGGATGAAAGATATTGTAGAAAAGGACATCATCCCTGGAATGGCACTAACTGTTCATCCACAGTTATATCTTTGCCTCGCAAAACTGTCAACGAATTTGTTCCATACGTCCCGTATTGGGGTAAACACATCACATACTCTGCATTGGTTTTTTGTTGTTTTGTCATTGAATCTGATGAACTTCAACAAAGCAGGAAATCTTGTTTCCTGAGACGTTGGTCCTGGTCAGATGCATCCCTTTAATTGGGTTGAAGATCATCTTTTAGTTACTCATGCATCGAATTTACAGGGACATCCAATAAAGGTTTTCAAGTCTGTATTGTCTGTGTCTTCCCATTTGTCACCTTTAATTCATTGTCCAAGTTTTGTGCACAGAGCTACAGTGTCAATAATATCATCAGTAACTATTATAAACAAACCCAGTGAGGTCTCTGGACTTATTACATGATCAGTTGATGGTGTCTTGTTTTTCGAGTTTCTGGCAAGATTTCTGGCTGGTGTACACAACGAAGGTAATAGAATGCTGGGCACTCAGTTCTATCAGACTATCAGAGCCTGTGTATGTCAGTGGCAGTTCACCAAGAGGGGCCTCAATTGAAGGAAGTGCAATAACAGCAGAAGCATTGGTATTTAAGGTTTCCAAATCAGGCATTATAACATGCATATCAAAAAACTGTGCTCCTAGATTCTGAGATGTGCCAGGAACAAGGTCAGAGATGTTGGAATTATAAGCAGCATCAACACTACTTGATGTACAAGCAAAAGTTGTCATCTTTTCAGGTGTGAAGTCTGTTTTACAAGGACTGGAAGGTAACTCACTCAAAACTTCCTCAGACAGAAATCCGAATAGTACCATAAACCAATTCCTTAACACCTGTGTTATCAAACTGACCTTACAGTTTATACCAGGAGACTACAAAATTACAGGTAGCAAAAGAGCTGACACCCCAGCCAAAAAGATATCAGCACAGTCATACACCAACAAGTCAGAGCACTTTCTAAGAGAATTGCTTAAGGGGGGGGGTGGGTTCTGAAATTTGAATTTTGCTCAAAAAATGTGATTTTGGGTTTTTGTTTTCTCTTAAAAGCCCTGCCTTTTCTGCATATAAAAATGGTATCAAA
>JBCEWB010138481.1:0-11005 GCA_039654565.1 Peronia peronii | reverse complement strand
TTTTCCAGAGGTACATCCAACCAAAGTGCCCACATTCCGCTGTTTCTCGCTAGCCATTTCAAGACTATCTCTTTTCTGTAGATTGACACATTTTATCACATCTATCCTCGATGGCAAGAACTCCTTGAAGTTTTTGTGGCGGCAGAGAAGAAAATCTCTCAAGCTATAATTGGTACCAAAATGAATTTTATATCTCTTCAACTCTTCAATTTCATGTAGAGATACATGCAAACAAAGATGCGTACATTTCGTTGTTTGCTGCTACCCTTTTTAAGACTACAGTGTCTCATTCACTTAGAGTGATACATTTTGTCACACAGTGTAGAACCTTTTTGCTGCAACAGAAAGAGCAGTTCTCAAGCTTTTAAAGGTACCAAATTTACATTCCCTCTCAACACGTTCCGGGTATATATACAACCATGATGCTGACATTCCACTTCTTACAGCTATACCTTTAACTCTAAATTGATACATTCTGTCACAGTCTAGCTATCCTCAACGGACGGAGCTCTCGAAATCTTTTCTTTTAACAGAAAAAGAGCTCTCAAGCTTAAAATGATACCGAAATGGATCTTCTATCTCTACCAATTTCTGGAGATAAAAGAATCGAAGATGCTCAAAAGACTCACATATCGCCACTTACCTTGATGTGGTTTTTCTCAACAGTCGAACATTGTAATCACAGTACACCAATCCTCAATGGTTGAAGCTTCCACCAAGTTTTTAAAATCAGTAAGAGGACCCACATTTCTGGTAAGGAACAAACTGGACTTTCTGTCTCTTCAGTTTCCAGAGACACAAGCTAATAAAGATGATCATCTACCGCTCTTTGCTCCCACTATGGATTTTCAGCTTTAAAATGATACCGCAGTGGTCTTTTATCTCTTCACAATCCCAAATCTTAAGCAATTGAAGATGTGAAAGACTTACATGTTCACTTTTCCATTTAAAGTATTCATTCCCTTGAAGTGACTGTCTTCAGTTTGTTTTTCGGAATAGGTATTTGATAGCATTAGCTGTTGATGACTCCAATTGCAATCGGTAGATGACCTTTGAAATCACAAACTGGTCTTTGTATCTCTTCAGAAACCCGAGTTATTCACAGATGAATTTGTAAATGACATGCTGATTTAAAGCTATGTAACAAAAGCATTGTTTCCCTTGAAGTGACTTCTTCATTTTGTTTTTCAGAAAATGCATATTTAATAACACCAGCCCCTTATAGCTCAATTGTTCAGTTTCGTAGAGGACATTTTAAGCTTTAAAATGGTACCAAATTCATCATTATATCTATTCCCAAACCCGACTTATTCGCAGCTGAAGATGAAACTATTGGCGTCTTCGCTTGATCCATGTAAAGCATTGCTTCCCTTCAAGTGACTGCCTTAATTTTGTTTTTCATAACATGTTTACTTGATGACACCAGCCCCTGATGGCTCAAATTCCATTCGATAGAGAATAATTAAGATTTAAAATGGTACTAAATTCATCTTTGTATTTTTGCACAAACCCGAGTTAATCGCTTGTAAAGGTGCGAATGATTTCTATTTCACTCTATATATTTAGAGCATTGTTTCTCTTGATGTAACTACTTTTAGTTTGTTTTTCGGAATTATATTTGACGGCATCAGCTGCTGTTGGTTCCAATTGCAATCGATAGAGGACATTTTAGGCTTAAACGGGAAATAGTGGTTTAAATATATAGAGCAAAATAGCAAGTCATTCGCATCGTTAACTATAATTAACGGGTTAGTGAAGGGATAGAAAGACCAGATTATTACTGTTTTAAAGCTTAAAATGGCCTCCATCGACTGCAATTTGAGCTATCAGAGACTGATATCACCCCACACACATAATCTGAAAAACAATGTATTACGTCTTTGTGAAGAGACAAAAAGATGAGTTTGATACTGTTTTAACGCTTATAATGTCTTGACAGCATTGGACCAATGTCACCTGCTACACTTACCAGTACTTCGGACAGAAAATATTTCAATTAAATTATATGACTGGATAACATCCTCTTCATAGAATCTTTCAAACAGGGACATCTCGCATCAGACTTTCCTTGACCAGCCTCTGATGGCTCAAACTGCATTCGTCAGATGTCCGGTGTTGCACACCCTGATGGGTGCTGGCTAAGAAGCGTCCGCATAATGTAATTTCCTTGGTGCTCAGTGTCTTGAATGGCGGGTTCTGTTCCTCCCATATCTTCGGTCACCCTGTGAGGATATCATATGCAGAGGAACCGGAAAGCATTTCATTATTGTCCCATGCCTAACTAGATCTAGACTGAAATCAGCACTGCAAATTTTTTGAGAGAATGCGGTTGTGCAGGCTGTTTGTGTGTAAACGAAAGATCAACGAGAGAGCGGAGAAAGAGAGAAAGAAAGAAAGAGAGAGACGAGAGAGTCTCTCTACATTTTCTATCTGTCTGTATGGCCAACTCCATTATTGTTTAGCCAGAAGAGATAGAGAACAGTATTTGTAACAAAAGTATGGCTTTATCTCAATAAAGCAATATCACCTATTCATCTTTAACAAATAATTTAAATTGGCTGATGACATCTTGACATTATTTTGTCGGTCTAAATTATAAAGATCGCTGTCATTTGCTCACTTTAAAAAAATGTTGTCCTCCTTTTGTATTGTTTTAATCGGCCCTGAGTGTTGTCCTCTCTGAATGACATGAGAAAGACCTTAAAGACTTCACCATCGGAAGCATTGCTTTCCTGTTGTTTTTCTTTAAAATAGTATTTTTAAACACAGGAACAAGAACAGACAACGAGTCCACTCTGAAAATAAAAAGTCAGTTTAAAGGCATGAACCTCTCCACTCTAAGCCGGTTCTAGTGTATCTTTGTCACAGACATCACTAGTCTCTTTGACTTGATGATCAAGAGTTTTGAGTTAAAGAATCATGGTGAAGATGTTGATGGTCATGTCCATACTACTATGAAAGGCCAAGCTGGCTGGAAAATTTGGCATTCCGAATTTTTTGGTTAATTTCCATGTTTTTGATCAAATTCTTCATAGTTGTTTTTGTTTATTGGCGTTTATATTAAGTGAGTTACAGACTGACAAAACATGCAGAAAAAAATGATAATGACCAGTGGAAGATATAACAGACAGCGGTTGTGCTCTAGACATGTCCTGACCAAAAATCAACCAGGCTGGAACATTTGGAAATTTATTCCTTTTCTTCAGATTTGTGGCCTTTATTTTTGTAAATTACAATTATGGTCCTTGTTGGTGGTCTTTGTCTTTCTTAAGAAAGTAAAGTGATGATGATCTTCAAATGATGATTCATAAATGATAAATCCGGAAATGTAACTTGCTGAATTAACGAAGGCATGACTAAGACAGTGTAGTGACAGTCAGAGACAGGGAACGTCATTCAACCTGTTACATAAGCCAGTCTGCTATGTCCAGCACTGTCCGCTAGCCAGTCACGAACGGCCCAGGGTGATTGAAGTGGGCCAGATAATACTGGGCGTCCACCAGATTACTACTATTGGTAGCAACGTCTTTGGAACTGCAGTTACAAGAGACTACGACCTATCTGTACTGTGTGTTGGCAGGGACTAAAATTATAGAGGCTATTAGAAGACGGAGAAGAAGTAGATCTGGTTCACATTATGGCTCACCTTCTCTGTCTCTCAGCACTGATGGTCTTGGTCATCCCCTTTGTTTGTGGTGAGTAACCTCAATATTTACAGGTTGACTGCGGCATGGAATGGTGATTGTTAACCAGGAAACATTTTGAAACATAATTTTCTATTATTTGACTTCACTTCTCCAATACTTGTAAACGAAAAGGTAGCCAAATTACTGCTACTAATAATAATAAGCAAAATTTTTATATATATTTTTGGCACTTTTAACTAAATCACTCACATTTTAATCAAAAACGGAATCTAGAAAACAGCAGAGTGGACCTAGAAGATTTTAACTTTCAAGCTTTGAGAACCAGATCTGTTTGTTGTCACTCTTTAGTCAATTTAAACCCATTCAAGTTTATTTTGCAAGGGTACAATAAAACTGACTCCAGACCAGACGCAAATGTCTAACTTGTTTTAGCATGTCGACATCTCTGCAATGCGAAACATACAGTCTCTGCTACATGGTCTTGCTTGCTTTTTTTTTTTGGCTCCCGCTTTAGTCTCAGTGTGATTAAAAAAAGAAAAAGAGTCGCCTGGGAATGGGCCATAGTGCTGATAATTATGAATGCAGCAAGCTCACTTTTCTCTTTCCATAGAATATACGCATACAGATGATCTAAGTTTACAGTTATATTAATTTACAGTTATATACTAAGTAACACAGTTCATGATGTTTCTACGTTATCCTGAAGAAGAACCAAGTAATGTCCAAAAAGGCAATCGCTCATTAAAATACTATGTTTACATATATGATATACATATGTTTGAGGCTTCATTTAGTTAACTATCTAAAAGCGAGGGACCGATTGACGGTTGCTATATTGATCTTCAAGATGGTCTTCTTTTATGTAAGTGATACTGAGACTGAATTCATATTTGCTGGCTTCCAGGCAATGACTGTTAATTTCCTTGACACATTATAGCAAACGATTCTGGAAACACAACCAACGAGAGCTTGAAGACATGAAGAACGCGGTTTAATTTGTTGTTAAGTTTGAGTTTGTGATGAAGGAAATGTCTCTATAGTTTGAGGGAGAGAAATAATTTCCTAAAAGACACTCACGACGGAATCGCTGGTCGCTTACTTGTGTGGACGGATCCGCCATCCCTTGGCGGACTGTCTGAGGTTTTTGTTTTCTCTATCCCTAACCTGCCGAGAGCTGGCGGAACCGTCGCTGGCAGTATAGCCATTTGTCTTATTTTGTGCAAAGTTTCATGGAGATCCGGGTTGTACTTTTTGAGTTATGGCTGATACGGCGTACGGGGAAGTCACTCTGACTGACCCAGGCATAGTGCATTGAGAAATGAAAACGACTGTGCGGCTTCTGAAAAAGGAAGGCCCAGATTTGTTGATTGAAAAAAAACACACAAAAAGCAACAAAAACGTTTTGATTTTTTTAAAATACATTTTTATTTCATACCAATCATGAGTCTAAAAATTTTCCGAAAAGTCAAAATATGGGTAATCTTTAATAAATCATAAAAAAAAGTTTTCAACATACAGTATTTCTGTTTGTTTTAATACAGCAAATTTCATGTTACTTACTACATATAACTGATATCTTTCATTTGCAAGGACCATCATATTATTTGGCTTTCTAACTTTTACCAGTCTGTGTTGTTATGTACAATGTAAAAATCCTCATTGTGTATCTCGTGTCAATGAATGCAAGCTTTAAAATAGTTCTGTTACGACCTTTGAAAACTCTAAATGTTTTTTGTCTGTTTCATGTTTTAAAATTATATATATATGTTTTCATTTCTAAGAAAACATGACATCTCGGCCTGATGTCTGTGCCCCGAGTGATGA
This sequence comes from Peronia peronii, assembly GCA_039654565.1. Classification (NCBI taxonomy): domain Eukaryota; kingdom Metazoa; phylum Mollusca; class Gastropoda; order Systellommatophora; family Onchidiidae; genus Peronia; species Peronia peronii. Next base: position 5,534 of record JBCEWB010138481.1, on the reverse strand, counting down.
TTTTTGTGGGCAGAAATTGAACTTAGGAAAATTTACCCGGACAGCAATGCGTCTACTTACTTTTCATCAATATTTAACTTCAGTAATGTACCTACGGGACCTCCGAAATATATTTGCTTTTATCTGACAAGGCTGGACGTCGAGCTTCCCTATTCAAATGCCAAGGAACCGTTGGGTTACTGAACAAAATGTAGACAGGTTCTAATCTTTCCTATTTCTCTGATGGGAATCGAACCTGGTTCGTAGGTTTTCCTAGGAGAATCAAATGTGTTATCCATCGACCACAGTGTCCTGTGGTCTCAATGTGTTTTCAACAGCATGGGCAGAGATATTTAGAAAGTTGATTTCAGTGACAACACTCCATAAGATTTCATAACATTAACAAAATAATAACCATTACCATTAATTTTGAGTAAAAAAAAAGACAACAAACAAACAAACAAAACCCAGCAACTCTGCTATTACTGCTGCTACTATCAACACTACTTCTAGTACTTCTACTATTAAACCCGTTATTATTCTACCAGTTATTAACGTCTCCATTCTTTAGGCCAGCATACAGGAACTTCACTGTGTCCACGATGCCGAGATCCTTATGATGCCACGACCTGCACAGAAACTCAGACATGCCACAATACAAGAGATGTAAGAGTTTCTGTTGTCATCAGTTTTGTAAAGTTCAGGAAACAGCCGGTCTTAACAAAGCTGAGACCTTTGCCACCGAGTTCTACCATTAAAATGTTAAGATAAAAGATTAGATACGACCATGGATTAAACCCATCCATCCCTCTGTCCATCGATCCATCCAAACATCTATCCATCCACTCATCCCTCCCTCCCTCCCTCCATCCATCCATCCATCCATCCATCCATCTATCAATCCATTCATGCATCTCGGCCTCCCTCCCTCACTCCTCCCTCCCACGCTCCCTCCCTCCCCCATCCATCCATCCATCCATCCATCCATCCATCCATCCATCCATCCATCCATCCATCGATCTATCCATTTATCCATTCATCCATCTATCCATCTATCTATCCATTCATCCACCAATCCATTTTTTCATAGTATCCATTTACCCAGCACCTACCCTTTTGTCCATCTATTCATTCTCCCATTTATCCACCCATCAATCCATCCTTAGATCTGTGAGATGCATGTCCACCTTGCCGACAAGAACAGAGTTGAATACATCTGTATCAACGCACATGTAAGTACAAAATACACCAGCTCTTGTGTCGTAGACGACATAAATTAAATACCAGATAAAGAGCTTTTAAAGCGGTGATTTTACAACTTTAACCCTCATCTGGCACAGAACAGCTAAATAGGAATGGTCCATTGTGGTAGTGTCATCCTTTGCAGCATATAGATAACAGTTCCGTGGCATTCTTTCATCACCATAACAATGAAATTTTACATTCGCCTGGCCAATATCTTATCCTTTACCATTCAGCTTTTATTTTTATTATTATTTCTGTATAATCTCTATGTACGCTTCCAAGGATAGGACTATCTCGTTCTTAAAATCTTGCTCTGATTGGTCAGAAGAAATGAAATTTTGGGGAAGAATGTTTTTAGTTTTTGGACATTTTGCCTTGATAGTGACGTCTCCCCGTGATCTTGATCCGATTTGTATAACTCACAATTGTTTGTTCTCTCTGTGTTCTCCCACCGTGCTACATAGGCCTGTGTCAATCACGAAGCTACCGCTTGTGACATCAAAACACACGAGAAATGCACTCACTGTTGTCGGGACTTGGCTGGTTGTAAATCACTCAGAGAACAGCTTTTTAAAAGTGAGTTTCAATAACCGTTTTCTGTCTTGTATTTTCTTCTTATTGTCGAAGTATACAGGCCCTGCCTCCATCCGTTCCATGGTCTCCACTAAACATTGTTCTATTCATTAATGTCAACTTTTCATACCGCTTTTCAATATTGATTTCACTCATAATAACGCAAAACATTGTTTAAACATCTTGTTTCCAAGCAGTACAATGTCACATTTTGTAATAATAATAATAATAATAATAATAATAATAATTACAATAATGGAGAGAATTCATATAGCGCCAAATCCCAATGGCTCCAGCTGCTTAACGGAATATGTATGGCTAGACATTAAAATAAAAACAATGAAAATGTAAACATAAATTACAAGTTCAGTGCCATCATGAAGGCGCACAAAAAGGACACCTATATTAACGGATATACGCGTAAAAATACATACACACATCAGAAATTATAACATTAGATGGATACATTGAATAGTTTTTCCCTATACATAAAATGCCCTTGATCCCGGATCATTAAGGACAATCTTTCCCTACAATATACGATGATCTACTTCCCATCGCCTGTATGTTGTTATTGCTACTATTCCTGTTATTTTTATGATCGCTTTAAATTATTTCACTATGCTGATATTTTGTCTTTACTTGTTCAGAGTTAGGAACAGTATACAGCTTTGCTCGGTGTAAATCTGTAAATGTTAAGAGATAATACTAAGGTCTTCATTTTGCTGTCCTGCTGTTTCCTTAAGATTAAGAAATGTCGGTTCAGACCTAAATGGTACCATAAGACGAATACGTTGTCACTGTGTTTATATTGCATGGAAAATAGTTCAAAAACAGTAATGCACTGAGTGAGACACAATGGGCAGTTCGCTCCTTGACATTTCTTCAGTTAAACAAGTTCATGCCCTGTAGAAATCATTGCCGTTAGTCACTTTTTATTTGTCCTCATTGTTTGAATTTACCGAGCCAAGCAGTTAGTTTGTACCTCAGCAGTAAAATCATGACATGCAACTCTGCTGTTCTCCAATTTCTTATATTTCCTTGTTTTCCCCCCTTGCCTACTGTTTACTCGCGTTTTCAGTGGTCTCTTTCAGCTGTTTGTACCGCGGCAAATATAATCCATGGCAACCAGCTCCCCTGCCCTCTCCCTCCACCACCCCCTAAACAAACAAACAAACAAACAGATAAACACACACACATACGCGCAAGCGATCACTAAATTATCTGCCTTAGATCGGTCGTTAATTTTTCTTGTTTTCATTTTTTGTCTGTTTTTCTGTCTTTCTTTTTTTTTTTTTTTAAGCCATTCAGTTCTGACAATACATGCTTTATTCAGTGGTATTTTTCAGCTACATATATTATCATTGCAGTTACGTATTACCATGGCAACCATCTAAAAGAAACAGTAGAATCAACTGGTCGAAATTACATTTGACTACTCATTTGTTCTTTCCTTTCATTACTTGCTCACTTACCAATTTCGAAGAATGTACATTTTCCTTCTCTTTCTTTTTTTTTTCCAGCGGTTTATACCACGCCAGGTATGATGACTACTACCATGGCAACCAATAACGTTACCATGGCAAACAATAACATGACATCCCCTAACGGAACTGCCATGCCCTGAGCCAAGCGTGACTCTGTACCGATTGCTCTATTATAATAACAGTTTGGCATTTTATGAATAAATCTTCGTTGCTCTAACTACTGCCTGAATGTATTGTCCTTACTTTATCTTTACCTTCACCTCCACTTTAACCTCTGCCGATGTCTAGGGGCGCCTTTAAAGATGAGACCCACTAGCCCCTCCTCCAATCCTTCCTGTCTGAGAATCAGCAAACTTCATTCTTGTCCACTCTTGGATTTTGTCTTCCTATCTCTTTCTTTGCTTCCTTCGTCTGCTAGTGCCTTGAACTGAGCCTTTATAAGGTGGCTGTATTTCATGACATTATTTAAGATAAGGGTTATGCTTATGATCCTTTATTATTCAATTCTCGTGATAATGAAGTGAAACTTTATACCGCGCAGTTTCCAAATAAGTTACTGAGGTTTATATCCGGATGGTATCCCGGACGGTAAAGGCAATAGGCTTTTGTATTCGTTTGTCTGTTTGTTTGTGTTGGGGTTCAACGACACATCAGCACGATCACTGCTATATTGTGTCAAACATGGTAAGATACATTTACATGTCAAGAAGGAGAGAGGAAAGAGAGCGGGACAGAAGACTGGAGCAAGGAGAGCGAGAAGAGATCTCACCCCTGGAATGTCGAGGATGGCACTCCATGGGAGACATCCCACCGATGGAGGGCTTACACCGCCTGCAGGTAGGAGCAGAGAACCTACTTATAAACCCCGGGCCCCCGCAGGGAGGAGGGGGAGGGCTTTTGTATTCCTTCTTCACATCAATTGCAATGGTAAATAAACAAAATAAGAAGTTAGCACTTCATAGAGTGGCCAAGGAAATTAAGTTTATACACACAATAGTTCATACTCGACTTAGCACAGACCTGGAAATACCCGGCTGAGTGTTTGTACTGCCTCCTAAAAATACAACTCACTTATGTGTATTACGCTCCACCATGAAATCCCACAACACTAGTTGAACGCCAGCTTTCGAGAAAAACGCGACGTCGGAAGTACGTCATACTTTTTCCTACGTCATTAAATCATCAACACTACTCTCTACTACTATTATTTGGAGGACATCTAGGTTCAAATCACAGAGAAGAGTTTAGTCATACATTTCCTCCCCACCGTAACAGGGTCAAACCGAAAAGTAAGGCAAATTTGTGAACAGCTTGGAGTGCTTGTACCCCCTGCTAAAAATAGACGCGGATATTTCCAACCTTTCGCTTGGTCGGAACAAATCTATTGGTACTGTTCTGTACACCTCAATTCCCGGCTTACAGCTCAAGTCCAACAAAATCTCTTATCAGTAGAACATCGGGTCGCTGGCATGAAGTCTGGCTATAATTAATTGCCACGATCATGTCAACAGTCGACACAGTCGACACACCTGCATAATTTTATGGTGTCCTCTGTTAATGTTCAAATTTCGACCAAATTCGATAACGAAATGATATGGAAAGTATTTAAAGCCCTTCATTTTTTTAAAGATTTTACTTGATCTATTTTTATAACATCTTCGATTAATGGAAAACTATGTTATCTATTGTTTCTGAAGTTGCCTTGTTTAGGTTAAATATTTGAAATAATTTTCAATCTTTCCTTTCTGTTTATTTGTTTGTTTATGTGTGTGTGTTTGCGTGCATGTATGTTGTTGGTGTTGTTGTTGTTAATATATTTTTGTGTTCAATGTCTATACCAAAACCTATCAGCCTAGCTGTGCGAGGTGTAGAAGAAACTAGAAGAGAATCTCAAAACTCGTTACTAGTTTATTACGTAACCTTCGTGACTGTGTGACAGATAGTGGACTGTGAATTATATAACTGAGCTAAGGCAAACTGACTCAGGTTTGTTGTGCACTCGATATTCCTTGCAAAATGAGTATGTCTAAGAGTTGGTGCATACTGGCCAGTTTCTGACTGTTTTGCAGTTCTGAGAAAATGAAAGATAAATTAGTAGATTGACAGTTAGGCAGATAGACAGACAATCAGATGACAAACAAGCAGAAAGTAACATAAGCAGATAAATTAAAGACAGATACACAGAAAGACAGATAAATACTGGTAAACAGATAGTTGGATAGATAGATAGATAGATAGATAGATAGATAG